>PVLC010005791.1:0-73836 GCA_004027655.1 Graphiurus murinus | reverse complement strand
AAAGCCATGGGCAAAGGTGATATATGTGTTTGAACAGTTAACTGCAGCTTTGGAAGAATTTGCTAAAGGAAATTTGCCTATGCTTCATCTACCAGGTGAAGTCTAAAGAAAAATTGGGTTCTATTGGGTTTCTTTTCTTTTTTGTTTACCTGAGCTTATTTATTTTACTTTTTTTTTTTTAAGAGACCACATTGGCTGAAGCATTTAAAACACAAAATGGTAATTAAGAGTGTTTCAGGCAGCTCCAGCTGGCTCAGGAATAGCTCCCAATAGGTAGGCTGACATTTCCACCCTGTAAGAATCCCCCTTGGATGCGGTTCAGAGCAGCCAACCTTGATTCCACCCATTTGATTAAACAACAGAGAAACTGCAAATAGGAAAAGTCACTTCTCTCGGGCCAGCTTAAACTGACAGAAAATTCTAGAAAAGAGACTGATGGAAAAGGAAATTATGGATTAGTATAAAAACTACTTATCAAATCACATTCTTTAAAATGAGCAGCTAATTGGTCAATGAGCCTTCTAAATGTAAAAATTGCATTAGCATTTTCATAGCAGAGTATCTTGAGGACCGTTTGAAATGTAATTTAATTTTCATTTAGAATTATGCCCAAGGAAATATGGAGGTAAACAACAACCTGTCTGCAAATCTTTAGGTAAAGTCTTACATGATGACTGAGATTATGAAAAGTTGCTAGAACAAGAAGATGAAAAACTATGTAAGACATTGTTCCTGCCGTCTGGAAGTTTATAAGGTAATTGAGAAGACAAAGACTGTTCATCTGGAACAACCAAGTACAAATGCCAGTTAGCATATGATTAAATGTCAAAACCAGTGTACACATACAGAGAAACACACATTAGCTTTAGGAAAAAATGAAGACAATTGGATAGTGATCAAGGGGAAACTATTCTGTTAATCTTGCCATTGGCTAAGTGTATACAACTCCCAGAGCCTCACTTTTCTTTTCTGTGTAATGGGTGGACCCTTGCCCTATGGGTCCTCAGGTCCTTCCTAGTTCTTGTGCTTTAGGTAACATGGGCATGTAAGTAATTAAATTTGTGATAAAAAATAGTTGTTGAATTTGGAGAGGCTTCAGGAAAGTCATTGGGGAAGTGGGTATATTTAGTAGGGTCAAGAAGAATAATTGCTACTGCGTCTCAGATCCAGATCAAGAATCCAGGCTTCTAGTTTTTAGCCCTGTGAATCATTTTACCTCTTTGGATTTAAGTTTTCCAATCTGTAAGATGATGAACAAGGCAACCTCTAACGTGGGTCCAATTTCTGTGATGCTTTAATGATGTATGTTAGCTCATATTTATCTCACCTGTTCCCTCCACTAACGAGGAAGATTCTAGCAGGGACCACCCACCATTAGTCACCACTAAGCCAAGATGAGTTTCTAGGCTCTTTATTGTGCAATAAGTTTTCTAGACACCAAGTGCCGATCTTGTCTGTCCTCTATCACCTAGCGATTTATCACATGTGCTCTGCTTCCCATGTTAAGCAATTCTTTCTTTCTTGTTACTTTACCTACTTATCATTTCTGTACAATGAACATCTTCCCTATTTTGGGCTTGATGTTCTTCCACACTATTTGTCCCCTCTAAATTCTTCTCCAAAGGTTAAAGTTTGCACTAAAATATTTTAGAATATTAGTAAGAAAGTACTATAATGATCAGAACTGCCTTTTCATCTTTTTCTATTTTGATAACTGGCTCAGCATGAATTGGACAATACTGTACACTACATGAAGACTGCCAGGAAGATACCCTGTCTCCAAAGATGGCCTTTCTAACTGTGCTAACCAAAGGTTGATATTTATAAATATTACACTTGATATAATAACCTCTACATATTTGAAACTGGCACACTCCATAAATAGTTTGGCTGAATTAATACAAGAAGTTTAGAAAAATTTTTCTTAATTCAATTGCACATCTCTGAAGGTTTTGCCTATACTTGTAATTTCCTTACTTTGTTGCATGACAATCATACTCTATATAAAAATGTATTTTCATTATATGGTAGCCTCTATTTTAGGAAGAAACTTTTGTGCTTTTTAATATTTTAAATCACATAACACATTCCTGGAGTGTACACAGCATCTACAGGCAATATCCATCAAAAATCTTGCCATTGGTTTCTCAAAATCTGCCTCTATCCAATCCTCCTCATTGGCCTGAAGCTGAATTGGCTACCTTCAAGAATGCTGCAAAGTCTGGTTATACTAAGATATTTATTCTGTATCCCTGGAAACTTTCTTTTCGCTTGATTTTTCTTTCTGTTGATGGTACAAAAACCTCGCACAATGAGATTACACAACCCACTGTAACCTATTCTTTACGGTATGTTATTTATATCTCCTTTTATGCTTCCTTTTTTGACTTGTTTTCCTTCACTGCTAACTGGCAAATGGCTGTTGAATCCATTCCAAACTCTATACATCATTTGTCTTCTATCTATCTATCTATCTATCTATCTATCTATCTATCATCTATCTATCATCATCATCTATCACAATTCATCCATCCACCCATCTGTCCATTCATGGAACTTATCTTATTTATTCATTTTTAGTCAAACTGAATTATTTTGTACTGGAAGTTCCAAAATCTTTTCTTTACCTTATACCTTTCTTTTCCCATAAGTCATAATCAATGAAAAACTTTACTAAATTTTAAATCCTACTGTGCCAAATGCCAGATTTAATTTTCATTTTAAGGACTTACATCAATCAGATGTCTATTGCATATCATTTTACGAACTGTATTTGAAATGACTCACAGAAGCATGTTCAATACCATTACAGATACCATGGGAAGCATAAATTGATCAACCTCAGCAAAGGGCAACTTGGCAATGTTTATCAAAATAAAAAAATGCATAAATCCCTCAGCCATAAATTCTATTTGTAGTATCCATCCCATGTGCTAAATGATGTATATATGAGTTTATTTACTATGGTATTGCTTGTGATTGGCATTGTTTATAATTATACTTATTAAAAATTTAGTGTAAAGTGATAAGAAGGTGGTTAAAATAATCTCATTTAGCAGTGAAAAATATCAAAGAATTATATATATATATATATGTTCTTCATATATATATGGAAAGAGAGGAGATGAGAAAGAGAGGAGAGAGAGAACAGAAGGGCTACCTAGTTAGATATCTTAAATAATTTATCTGAAATAATTTTTATACGTGAGTTTACCTTCGTGTGTGCTGAGATGTTGCATAGCTCTTAAAGGAAACACAGTTGTACTCGCTGAGTCAGTAGAGGAGAACTGGCTGACTCAATGTCAAGGGTGAGAGGGAGACGTCTCTGCAATACTTAGAGTTTCCTTTTAAATCTATCGAATTTGAACCTCACAGTTATACCACCTATTCAAAAACTATAATGAAAAATAAATAAATGAAGTATCCAAGATACCATAAAAATAAGGAAAGGAATTAGAGCCATGATGACAAATGTATAAAAATATAAGATGAAGATGGCAGTAAGGCTAATAAACAAAATTTCTGCCACAAGCCTTATTCTATCTTAGGAAGACTAGACATTTTTATTTTGATGCCTTGAGGGATCCATATGTCCCACTAAAAAAATTAAAGCAAGCATAGGTAAAATCTATGTATTCTTTATCCTTGTCAGGGTCCTGAAAGATAGGCCATACCTCTCAGAAATAATAATTTTCTGAAAGTTTGTATCAGACTAAAAAAATTACTAAATTACATACAATAAATTTCTCAGGGCTTATTTCTAATTTTTAAAAATTTATATCAAGGTATAATTGACAAAATTATATATACTTAAAGTGCACAACATAATTTGATACAGTTACACATTGGAAAATGATTACCATGATCAAGTTAAGTAACACCTTGTGTAATTTTTTGCAACACTAAGATTCACTCTCTTAGCAAATTTTCACCATCCTGTACCGTAGGTCCTCAGAATTTATTTTTTTATAATTGGAAGTTTATACTATTTGGTCCTTTGACCAACATTTTCCCCATCCCCTATCAATTCTTCTTCCTGCTTTTATGAATTAGGCTTATTTAAAAATTTCAAATTTTAGTTGGGTACAGTGGTGCACACCTGTCATCCCAGAAACTCAATAGGTTGAAGCAAGAAGATTGCAAGTTCCAGACTAGCCTGGGAAATTTAGGGAGACCCTGTCTCAAAATAAAAATGGCTGGGAATATAGTTTAGTGTTAAAGCACCCCTTGGTTCAATTCCCAGAATAAAATATTAGTTAATTAATTTCAGATTTTAAAATCATAAATAAGTGACACCAAACAGTATTTATCTTTGTCTAGCTTAGTTAATTTAGCTTGATACTCTTTAGGTTCATCCAGGTTGTCACAAATGGCAGATTTTCCTTCTTTTTAATGCTGAAAAAAAAATATATATATATATAATCTTTGCCCCTTCAACACTGACAGACACATAGCTTAGTTTCATATCTTGGCTATTGTGAATAATGATGCAATCTACATGGGAGTAAAAATACCTCTTTGAGATAGTGATTTTATGTCCTATGGATATGTACCCAGAAGTGAGGTTGCTGCATTACATGGTAATTATATTTTTAGCTGTTTTAAAGAATCTTTATTTCCACCAATACTGTAGAAGAATTTAATTTTGTCCATCTCTTTGCCAATATTTGTTATCTCTTATCTCTTTTCAGGTGCCTGATTTTGTGTGTGTGTGTGTGTGTGTGTGTGTGTGTGTGTGTGTGTGTGTTACTGGGAATTAAACTCAGAGGCATCCTACCTCCAAGCTGCACACCCAGCCCTACTTCATGGTTTGTTTTTTGTTTTAATTTTGAAGCAAGATCTTGCTAGGTTGCTGAGAATCTCACTAAATTTCTGAGGCTAGCTTTGAAGCTGCAATCCTCCTCTCTCAGCCTCCCAAGTACTGGGATTACAAGCATGTGCCACCTTGCCCAACTAGGAGCCTGATTTTTGTAATGTATCTCAAAATAATTGAATGGCAATAATGACTGGGTACAATCCAATAAAAGTAAATCTATGAGGAACTAGACAAATAAATGCAGATAGCTCTGTAATAATCTTGAAATGAGAAATTTAGAAATGTTTTTCAGTTTATGGATTACTACCTATTAGTGAATCATAAAGTCATTTTAGTGAGTCATAACCAGTATCTAAAAAAGAAAGAAGAGAATTGAATAGAATATCAGCATTTGGCAAGCATCTTTTCATGAAATGTGTATGCACCCATGCATGTGTGTGTATTTATGTACATGTATGCATTCATTATCATGATCTAAGATTTCTTCTTAGTGTGACTCACTGAATTTAGAAGGGTAAGAATGGATGTGTGTTCTATCAGCAATTTATATATAGAAAGAGTAAAGAATTTGAGCCTACAGTGTGCCATTAATAATTCACATTTACCAAAGATTACCTAATTATTGCAGTTATGCCTATGTTATAAATTTTACATGCACAATATAATTTAATTTGTACAACATTTTGTGGATTGGGAGATATTAGTGATTATGGCCATTTTTCGATAAGAAAACTGAGGATAAGAAAAAGTGCTCAATAACTTCCAAAGATTTCAGTTTGGGTTGAGGAGAGTCAAAATTACACCCAGGTAAAATGACTCCAGAATCCATGTATTGAAGTACTAGGCTATAAAGTATTTACAAAGCTGATTTTTTTTAAAAATAATTTCAGCTTTATTAAGATAGAATTGACAAAATTATATACACTTAAAATGTACATATTCTGTATAATAGATCATGAGCCAGTTTCCAAGCTTTAACTATTGCTTAGACCACTACTTCAAGAACTCTGCTGATTTTTGTCCTGCCATTTCTCAGATCACCCCTTCTCAGGTACAGTTCACAAAGCTCACATTATATTTGAAAAGTATGTACTGGAAGATTTTTTCCCCAAATTTCTCACTCTCTAATAGAAATGTAACAACAGAGTGTCTTCCTCTAGAGTCGTAATTTTGGCACTCTCTACTAATAGCATCAGATTCCTTAATTGCCTCCTTTATCAAGTCAAAATGCCATGGGAAAGTTTCTTAATTTCCCTGAATGTAGTTTGCTACTCTGTAAATAAGGATAATACTATATCACAGTGTTGAAAGGGTCAAAGAGATAATATATGTAAAGCAATTTGTACATTGCCTGGGAAATGGCATGGATCCAGAAAGCACAAATTATTTTCATTGGTATAAAAGAATATATAACGTATAGTATACGCTTAATAACAATGCATACAGCAAATGTTTGGAGAACCTGTTCTTGGTGATTTCTTAGTCTAATTGAACTTCAAGGCAGTTCATTTACTAATCTCTCTTTCTTCTTGTTTTCATCCCTTAATCTACTAGTTGGCCTCTAAATTTAATTTATCACTCTTGCCTTTGACTTTTCAAATATCCAGTTACTCTGCAGATGGTTAGAATGGCTTGGATTACAAGTTTTTAACTTTAAAAGGGTGTCACAGTAATAAGCTTTCAGTAGAAGCCTTACTTCAACATTCTCTGGGCTGGTGATGAGTAGCACTCTCTCTACAGGCTGAGCAGCAGCAATGAACTGCAGCTCCCGGTCAGCTATGGACTTATGAGGAGAGACACCTGACTCTGCAGTGTTCTGTTCTTCTGAGCTGTGATGTGCAGCAGGTTGGGTGCATCACATGCATTGAGACTCAGGGTGTATGCAACTTATAAGGGGTTTATCAGGGCATAACCTAAGCATCTGTCAAGGAGCATTTGTCATCTGACATGTTCTGTTCACTGTGGGCCCTGGTTCTCTTCATTCTAAACTCTACTCAGAGCTCACAGCTTTCACAAAGCCTTCTCAGATACTGACAGTTTCTTCAGTAATTGTAGCAATTTCACTACACGTGTCTCTGTGTGGTTTGGCTTAGTTCTAATTATATCCCCATATCCTGAAAGCCAGGGAAATATCCTACCTGCTATGTGGTTTCACTTGAAGTTGTCTGGCTTTCCCAGTAATCTTGAGGTTCTCAGAGAAAGGTCAATGTTGATTAGTTCTACCTTCTGTGGAAGTCTAAACTGTTTTGAGAACAGTAGGGCTATCCCTCAGAATTCTCAAGCCCTTTGGTATTTTTATAATGTTACTTATTTTTTGTGATACTGGGGATTGAACCCAGGGGAATTTTATCTCCAAGCTATACCCTGAACCCGTTTTATACTTTGTTTGGAAACAGGGCCTAAGTTGCTCAGGCTGTCTTAGAACCAGTGATACTCCTGTTCTCAGTCTCCCAAGAACTGGTATGACATGATATGCCACCACACCCAGCTTATAATGTTCCTTCTTAATAAGAATATATAGTTTCACAAATCCCCATTTTCCTATTGACCACCAATAGTCACTGATTTCATTTCCAGATGGCATATTATTCATATTCTTCTTTGAACCTCTTTTCCATTTACATCATCATAAAAATCATACTTAATGTTCCTTTGTCCAACAGAATATATTCAGGAAATGATGTTTGTATTGATTGTGTTCATACATATCTAAATTTGCATTATTAAGTATTTTGTGATTACTTTAAGAAGCTTGGCCAAAAGGTTGTGTGGACAGCCTAAGTTTTAAGGAGCATTAGCAAAATTATGTTAGCTTAGAAGAGATATTATGTTTATTGACGATTTCTCTGAACAATAAAAGTTCTTTATTGAATAGGGAATATTTTCAATGTTGTATTTCATATTTATAGGGTTAAAAAGGTTATATGCAAAATAAATCTGGCAATATCAGCTTGGCTCAATCCCATTCCATAAATCTTATCTCATGTAAAACTATAAGATTGACTTAATATTCAATTTCTCAGTGGAGCAAATAGTCAAGACATGCATTTGGCTTTGCTTCTTTAAAAAAGAGGACCATTAGCATTTATCAATATATTATGATATTGCTTTATCAATATATTATGATATTGGTTAGACGTTTAGTTTGCTTTAGATTTCCCTCATCTTTTCCTTGTTCTGCACTTCCTCCCAAATCCATGAGAATTTAGTAGATAGAAGAGTCATAATAGTATAAAATAGAGCAGGAATCTCTTTGTTTAAAAGAATAGTCCAAGTACTGTATGCTATGAGGCTTAAGTCTACCACCTTCTCTCAGGTAACACTCTCACTGAGATCAGTGGGAAGTTAGCTCCCTGGGAGAGAGAAAAATTCAATCCAACCAGCATGCAGAAATAATTTTACCTCTAATCCCTAAAACTAACACTGAATGCTGGCTACTCTTGAGTAGGATGGAAGCATATACCAACTCTGCACAACAGGTGAAGGGAAGAAATAGAGTATTATTTCAATGTTTTTTCAGTATGTTTTGTACTTTGAGCTATAGAGTGCCCAGGGAGGTTTGTTCCTTCTTAGCACAATATAAAATCAGAAATAAATATGTTGAAGTATAATTTGCTAAAAGCAAAGTATACTGTTAGAACACATTATTCTAGCATTATCATTTATATGTAGTTTATATCTAATACTTTGGTCTGTTTCAGATGCAGTTTATTTGTACAGTTAAGTCCAAAAGCAATAATTGTTTTCTGTTAGAGACTAAGGAACTGTGCAGTATCCTTTAACAACTTCACTACTTTTGCATATTTATAACTACACACACACACACACACACACACACACACACACACACATTTAAAAGGTGCAGTAGCCTTACAGAGAAAGGACACCCCAGGCAGGAAGGAGCCAGTGATCACAGCTGTCTTGTTCCTCCTCCAGGGATTTCACCTCTGTCTGTTCAACCCCAGCCTCATCAGCTGCTAGGGAAGAAGAAGGGAGGGAATGTTATCCAGCTGAGATGGCAGCTGCCACCACCTCTCTGTGCCCTCCAGCTTTCGAATTACAAGGTGGAAAATTTTCAAGGGGAAGTTTATTAGAAAAGTAGAAGGAAAAGGAGACAAAGCTCTAAGTGAAAGAAATAAACATAAATAGCCATATTTCCTGGGAATAGCTCTTTTGGGTCTTGTAGTCCATCTTTAGAATAGCTGGCAGTGACCTGGACACAACAGGCAAGGCCCCTGTCTGCCCTGAGGCTTATTTCATCTGAACAAACTACATGGACTTTAATTCCACCCTTTAAGTTCTTTTGTCTTAGCCTCAGTGTTAGAAGTGGGATAATTCTCCGGACCCATGGGACTTTGAATATTCTTCCTTAACCCAGAAAAATAATGTCATTCTTTTGCTCATTCTCAGTTTACTTTCATTTGCAGCTGCTTCCACAGGTCCTAGCTTTGGAAGAGGAGGAAACAGATATTTTGGGGCTGGTGTGCTTTACCCTAGTCCTCAGAACACATATGATTCATGTAATAGCAACCTCTATTTTGCTAGGTAATCACAAATTGTCTGACATTCCTCTTTTCTTTTTACCCATTTAGAACTTCTGGTCTACATATTCTGAAGCAAGTTCACAATCTAATCAGTAAGATGGGTTTATTCTGTAGCTTAAGTTCACTTTCCTTCCCTGTTTTTGTGAAGAGTCACATTACTAGACCTTGTAAGTAGTTAACAGGTGCTTCATCATTAATGAGCCCTCACAAAAACTGTTGGACCATCCTTCAACATCTTGATTCTTTCCCAAGAAATGCTTCTAGCTGTGACTACTTTGTATATCCTTTCAGATTACTCATTTAAGTGTTCCTCCTGGATTTGAGTCACAATAACTCCTGGCTTTAATGTAAATATATAATAGGTCAAGGAGTATAGCTCAGTATTAGAATGTATGCTTAGTATGCATGAGACCCTGGGTTTAATACCAACACATTCACATACACACACACACACACACACACACACACACACACACACAAATAATAAAGTGTTAATCTCAATTTCACTCTCTCATAGATTAAAATTTCAACTCTCAGAAAACTTAATGCAAATATGAAATGTGGACAATTCCATAAGGCAATCAATTATAAAGTTAGTCAAATATTAACACTTGTTAAGATTCAGTCTCACCCTCTGTGCATGTCCCCCAATACATTGATTGTACTCATAGTTTGACTTCTAAAAAGATTCCTTATCTTAACTTTCTATGTTCATCTAACAATATAAAGTTGGATAAATGTTAGACTTGAAGGCGGGGCATCTATTTGAGTCAATCCAGTCCTTTATTGTCAACATACAGTTACTCACTAATTCTACCCTGATCATTCCCGAGGCTTCCCTTCTCAATCCTTTTAACTTTAATCCACTCACATTAGTCCTCATTCTCCTTGATACTTCTTATACATCTTTCCTAACCTTACTTTTTCTCTTGTTTTGTCCCTCGTACTGATATTTTCCAGTTTAATTTGTTAAATTATTGCTTTTTTCTTGTTCCTTTAGTTATCTCCATAATACAAAGTCTTAGCTTCACATTACTTTAAATGACATTCAGTAACCATTCTATACACTCAATATGAATATGTATAATAATGTCCAAATCATGGTATTTTGACTGTCTACAATCCAGAACAAAATACATTTTCAGTCTCAGCCCCCAAGTTTCTTTCATCACACGCCTTCTGTGTTTCCACTCACATTTACCATTTTTTGTGCACATTGTGAGCTTTGCTACTTTTGTTCCCATTATTCTTTCTAATATAAATGCCATCCCCATTCTCAACATGCACAAATCCTATCATAGATAAGAATAAACTGTTTCTTCAGGCAATAAGGATAAAAAAACCCAATCTTACTCTTCCCTGTATTCCACATGCTTATCAGAATAGATGCATACAGTATGTTACCAAAACATACAATAATAAAGCATGGGAAAAATTAATATGAATATTCATATGGCTGCTCATCTTCTCCCTGATAATATATTTTGTGCTCTCAGTCTTTTCTTCATGTATTATTTCATCCCCAAATTGTGACCTCCTTTTCCTGTGTTAACTAAGGCCTAACTGAAGACCTGCCATTTTATTAAGCCTTCTCTTACTCTACATTATATTCCTCCCCCGATTTCTCATCACTAGCTGAACCATACCACACAATCCATCCTTTAATTGTGTATTATCTCTTGTAGTTCTTTAATTACTTCAAAGCACATAAATCTCATTTGCCCCAGTTGTCACTTTCTACCTTTTTCAAGGGCAAACATCCCATCTTCCTTGTGCCTCATGAATCTATCATAGTGCTAGGTCTGTGGAGGAAAACAGTTGTTGAGATGGCCCTCCAGCTGAATGAAGTCAACCTTCACATCTTTTAAAATAGAATGTTGACCTTGCCAACTGAGAGCATGGTAGCCAAAGCATATGGATCTTTCCTTCCTCAGCAGCAGAGAATAACAGCACTCCAGGATCTACTGACAGTGTGTCCTTGAAGTGACTGCTATTTGGCTCCTTATAGAACCCCAGTTGAGTAACACCATGTGCACAGAAGAAAGTGTAAAGCAACCATTCCCAACATGTAATTTTGCACCAACCACATCAGAGCATTTGCAGAACTTGTTAAAATACAGACTCTAACTCCAATGGCTCATAATAAAGTTTCTTTCCTTGACTTCTGTTCCCGCTAATCCAGACTTTCTTGAATTACCCATAAGTAGACTGTCAAGGTTTTTATTGCTGGAAAAGCAATGGAATGTCACATAGTGGCCAAAAGCATGGCTTCTGGAGTGGGATGCTGGCTCAGCTTTCCTCTCCTTCACTTAGGCAATGTGGGCAATTCACCTCACTGTTAAGTTAAGCCTCCGTTTCTTCACTTTCATTAAAGGGAATAGTAAATTCCTGGCTTATCAGTTTGCTATATAGACACAATTTAAGAAAACTGCTTAATACTACCTCACTCATAGTAAAAGTTAAATGAATATTAGTTATATCTATTACCCCAAACAGACCACTTTGTAAAATTAGCTTTGTAAAATGGCTAATATTTATTTAACATGAATCATGTTTCTGCATCATCAGTAAAATAATTGCTGAAATTACAAATTATCTTTGATATTGCAAAGATAAGAAACATTTTATCAAAATTTTATAAAACATAAGTTTCTATATATAAAAGTCATGTTGGTTATAAAAGTTTTAGTCAGTTAAGAAAATATGGTAAGCTATGTTTTATCTGATAATAAAAATTATATAACTTGACATATTTTCTTTCTTATAGTTGCCTGATCATTTTATCCACATTAACTAGCCATATGCCTGCATGGATTTTACTTGTCATGTGCATGCATAGATTTTACTTTTAATGATTTTATTATTTTTCATATAATAATCGTATTTGTCTCATTGGCCTCAACATTTTTTAGAAGAAATGAACTCCTTTCAAGAGCAAATAGTGATTGAGTTGAATTCTCTCAAGTTTGTTAGAGATTGTCCATTTAGGGTTTTTTTATACTTTTATCAGTGAGTTGTAATTATACATCATACTGAGGTCTAGAGTGTTAGGAATATACTTGCATGCAACATTTCGTGCATTTCTCTCTGGATAATACCCTCTTCCCTCCCCTTCCTCATACATGTCACTGAGAATGACATTAGTAATTTTATATTTGTACATAGCATAAGTTAAACTTTTACCTTCTTTACATCTCTATTCTACTGTTGAGCCAGGTGTGGTGGTGTATGCCAGTAATCCCAGTATTTGGGATGCTGAGACAAGAAAATTGCAGGTTTGAGGCGAGCCTCAACAATTTAGTGAGGTCCCTCAGCAATTTAGCAAGACCCTGTTTCAAAATTGGGTGTGGTGGGGCACACATGTAATACCAATACTTGAGAGTCTGAGACAGGAGGATCATAGGTTTCAGGCCAGCCTCAGCAACTTATTGAGGCCCATAGCAACTTAGTAAGAGCCTGTTTTAAAATAAAACAGGGCTGAGGATATAGCTCAGAAGTAGAATGCTCCTGGTTACAATCCCTAGTACCACATACAAATAAATAAAATTATACTGTTGAAAAAGTAATTCATTCATGTATTCAGAAGTATACAACAACAAAAAAAAAACTTTCTATCCTTGATACCATCTTTCTAGTTGCTGCTATATAAACATTAACAATTTTTTTCATTTGTAGTCAAATACATATATAAACAAACATGGGTATCTATCATTTGATACAGCTTATATTAAAAGTAGAATGTTCTAAATAGTAATGTGAATCTCACTTTTTAATCTAAAAGGTTTCCTAGAGATTTCATATTAGTATATGCAAAGCTACTGCATACATTTTATAACTGCACAGTATTTCACTATATAAAGTTTAATAATATATTTAGCAAGTTCATGTACATTGTTTAATCTTAAACTTGTGTTGTAAATAATGGTACAATCATCAACCTCCGAAACCAATCTTTTCAATATACATTTATACCTATAGAATAATTTCTCTGAATTAAGATTGCTGCATCTAAGAGCAATTTACAATTTTAACATTGTCAAATAGCCCTCAGTGGGAGAGCATACAAGATTATGAAAATGACTATTTCTTCAAACTCACAAGATAATATTATCATACTTTTGATTTTCTAATTTAGTAAGGCTTGTTTTCTTTCTTTCTTTCTTTTTTTTTTGTTTTTGGTAGTACTCGGAATAGAACTCCAAGGCATTCTACCTCTGAGCTACACCCCAACCCCCCAGCCCTATTTTATTTCTTATTTGGAAACAGGGTCTCACTAGGTTGATGAGTCTTACTACTTTCTGAGGCTGTCCTTGAACCTCCAATCCTGTCTCAGCCTCCCAAAGTACTTGGATTACAGGTGTGTGCCACCACGCCCAGCTTGTTAAGGTTTTAAAAAATGAGGATTGGCATTTTTGTAAATATTCTAATCTGACTTATGTTTTCTTTTTTTCCTAATCTGTCTATATTTGTGGTCTTTGCTCATTTTTGTCAGGTTGTAAGCCTTTTTTTTTTTTTTTTTTAATCAGTGTCTTGAAATTTATTATTTACTAGTAAGGTCAGCTTTTTGGATGATTTTCAAGAATTACCCTTCCCTTCAGTCTGTCATTTGTCTTTTATAAACTTTTTACTTTAAAAAGTTGCCAAAGTTTGTTGTTATTGGATACCATTCACTTAGGAATTGTTCGAATGAATTTAGCTAAAGGCAGTATATTCTGGAGCAGCAGGTTTTTATTTAAGTTGCATAAAGCCTCAGGGTTCCACAAGGCATATCTATGGAGTTACTTGAAATATAGCACAGTCACGGTTCAAATGTTAAAAATGCATGCATTCCATCTCCGCCAGGCCATGCCACAGAGCCCTGCCCAATGGTGGAATGTCAAGATACGTAGAAATTTATACAAGTTGAAAAACTACCAGCCTAGGAAATGAAGCTCTGAACAAGGGAAAAGGGATTTTACATTTGCTTCATTTCAGAGCCTCTACTTATGTATCTGATTAGTTCTCTGGATCAGTTGTTCCATTTATCTATCTGCCATCTATCTATCTATCTATCTATCTATCTATCTATCTATCTATCATCTATCTAATCTATCTATATCATCATCATTTATCTCTATGGCCTTTGCTCATTTTTCTCTTGGGTTTTGAGTCTTTTTTATAATCAGTGTCTGGGAGTTTATTATTTATTAGTGAGGTCAGCTTTTTGTGATGAGTTGCAAATATTACCTCTCAATTCATTCTGTCATTTGTCTTTTATAAACATTTCACTTTAAAAAGTTGCAGAAGTTTGTTGCTCTTGGATACCATTAACTTAGGAATCGTTCGAATACAAACATACACACCCATATGCATATATGTATATATATATATGCAGTTGAGATTTTTGTTTATTTGGATTTGTTTTTACCCATTATGAAAAATTTAGGAGGAGCCTTGCAATGGAGTTTCTGTGGTAGAAATGAAGATATAGGGAGTGGTGTCAGACCCTCATCCTATTGATTCCTCTTTCCCCACACCTTGTCACCTGCCAGAAAAACCCTAGGATATCACCAACTTAATTTAGAAGTCTCAGCTCTAGTCAACTTCCTTATCCAAAGAATAATGTAATGCCAACTCTAACTTAAAGTATTTCAAAAATTTGTGCATCTCCAAATCTGTATCCTCTTCTTAGGAGGAATTCTTCTTTAGGCACAAACAGTGCTATCTCCAAGCTACGCCCCTAGCCCTTTTCATTTTTTTATTTTAAAACAAGTTCTTGATAGGTTGCTGAACACCTTGCTAAGTTGCTGAGTTTGACTTTGAACCTGTGAGCCTCCTGTCTCAGCCTAAAGGTATTATGGTAGAATCTAAGACTACCATGTAAAGCTTCCCTCAATGGAATAATTGCTTCTCCGGTATCTCTGGCTCATAATACCATGGTCTAATTATACAGAAATAATTTTGCCAAAAACAGCTGCTTCTATTTTTCTACAAGTCTTACTGTTGAAAAGTTTCTTCTCGTATTGAACCTTCCTTTACCTAATACTTCCTGACCCATATGTGACTCTTTTTTGGTACTGAGGATTGAACCCAGGGGCATTCTATCTCTGAGACATATGCCCAGTTCTTTTCATTTTTTATTTTGAGTCTTGCGAAGTTGCTGAGGCTGTCCTTGAATCTGTGATCCTCCTATTTCAGCCTCGCAAGTACTGGGATTTACAGGCATGTGCTGTAGCACCTGGCTCTGACATGGCTCTTTAGAGGTGCAGAATAAGATTTGCTCTTCTTCAATAAGGACAAATATTTAAGGGCAGTTAAATAAAGTCCCCTTTTTCATCCCAATTTCCAATTTCTGTTTTCTCAAGTAAACTTTTGTTGTTCCTACCACTGTATCTCAAACTGGGGAGACAGTAGAGTCCTGATGACTCTTCTCCGAACTCATCCTAGTGGATCACTCCCTAAAATGCAACTGGGCCAAAACATCACTGACCAGTCAGTGCAGAGTGCGGACTGGAAGACCAAGGTGATCTAGTAGCACTTTTTCTGTCTTTTTCCTATTTTACCCTTTGTGAACCTTTAATTTGCCTTGAAATTTGAATTATCCAAATTTATTAAGGAGTGCTGAGTAAAGTGTAGTCTACATAGACTGAGGTCTTCTGAAATTTTGAAGGTAGGAGAGTATCTAGTGATCATTTTAGTCCAATTGCTTCACTTTGCTAATTAAGGGAAAGTTTAACAGGAAATCATTTGAGAGTGTAGAGAGTGCAAGAGTTTTCTGAAAAGTTCACATCTTTAAGAGTTATATAAAAGACATACAGCCTTATGACTGTTTTCTTTTTCTTTCTTTCTTTCTTTTGGTGATGGCATTGGGATTGAACTCAGGAACACTATACCTATGAATTATACCCCTAGCTTTTTGTTGTGAAATGGTCTTACTAGGTTGCCAAGAGCCTCACTAAGTTGCTGAGGCTGGTCTTGAACCTGTGACCTTCCTGTCTCAGTCTCCCAAGTACTAGGATTACTGGTATGTGCCACCACACCCAGCTGTCATGTCTTTTAATTTCAACTACAATAGCCAAATTTACCCAATGACATGTGTGGCAGGCAAAATAATGATCCTGAAAAGATGTCCCTGGCCTAAAACTCAGAATCTATAAATATATTGCTTTAGATGGCAAAAGGAATTCTTCAGAGATGATTATGGTTCAAAACCTGGAGATGAAGAGATTATCTTGAATTATCCAGGTGGGCCCAATTTAATTATACAAGTCCATAAAGTAGAAAACCTTTCCTGGCCTTAGTAAGCAGGAAACATGTCCCACTTCCTATGGAAGGATTAGAGATATGTGGCCTTGTTGGTCTTGAAACTGCAGCCATGTTGTAGGAGCTAAGGCATGATGACAATGTCTAGAAGTTAGCAAATGCAGCGAAACAGACTCTCCTCTAAATATTTTCAGAAAGGAAGGCAGGCTTGTCAGCCCCTCAACTTTAGCCCACTTAGAACCACGTTTGGCTTTTGATCTATAAAACTAAAAAATAATAAATATGTATTGTTTTAAGTCAGTCATAATTTGTTATAGTAGCAATAGAAAACTAATACACCAGACAAGACCAAATACTAAGCCAAATGCATTCACAATTTTTAAAGATCCAAGCATAAAAATTATGTATTATGTAAAAATTATTATGGAGCCAAATCTCCCTTTTTTGATGGCCATATCCTCATAATGAGCTAGGCTCTTTTAGAAATTGCATTAATAACTCAGGGTACCATTTAGTCATTTGTGCTTCAGTGTGTTCACTGTTAAGCTGTTGATGATGGCCTAAATCTCTTAAGTTACTCCCAGGGAATTGATCCTGTACTGGGAAAACCATCAATTTAAATTAATCTTTCATATTATCACTTTTAGAAAGCATGTTTGGAGAGTGTTTTAGAACCCTTCCTATTTTACACCTGGGTTCTCATGGCACTTGCTTCCATAATAGAGGCCAATTTATACTAAACATATTTCTAAACCAAGTTAGTTTCATTAATTTAGTAAATGGTTGGAGGCAACACAGTTTTTACTAAGAAGTTGAGAGCAATGGAGATGACTTTGGGGGCTTTTTCCAAATATGTGGTTATAAAAATGTGCTGCCACCTGAGTACTCATTCATGGGCATGGAGCTGAGATGCTATATGGCTTTTAAACTTCCTTCCAAAGGGGAAAAAAATGATCCTTATCAGTTATTCAGTAATTATTTTGTACTAGGTAATATAATAGTTACTGAGCATATATTTTGGCATCTGATCATTAGAACTACACAATAAATGTATCCTGGAGCCCTATTTCACAAAGGAGGACACTGAGATTCAGTGAGAACCAGTGACTTAAGTTCACACAATTTAGAACTTACACAGTGGTCAATTTGCCCCTTAAGCCCATGTTATTCTATTTCTACCTATTGCCTCCATGCAAGTAGTACACATCTAACTATCCTAACTGGTTTAGATCATCATAAACTGATTTGTTTCACCATTCTATGGTCTCTGGAACGTGATGGGCACTCAGCAGAGTTTATTGAATGGATGGATGAATGAAGCAGAGAGAAAGGGAATAAAGAACTGTGCTTGTATCTTCACCACAGTGTATGGAAAGAAAGTTGTTTTAATGACCTAACTGAACTAAGAGATATTAAAAGCAAAAACCTCAACTTTTAAAAGAATGTGCAATGTTTTCGGTTTGGATGTCACACACTGTCAGTTATGTAGAAACACATGTGCACATGTATGTACACTCACACTACTGTGGCTAATAGGTTTGTTTTAAAACAATGCATGCCTCTGTAAGATGGCCAGTCTCCTGCCCCTACCCAGAATACATTTATAAGGAAGTTCCTGGGACAAAGAAAGAAGATGAGATGTATGGTGTGGAGTGGATAGACTTTGACACTAACTTTATAGTTTTCCTGACACATTATTGAAACTTGCAGCTGCTACAGATTTTTTGTGTGACAGGCAAGCTCTGAATAAGTCAAAGAAAAAGTCATTGCATAGAACTTTCCTCAATGCTGTGGCTTTCAAACTATTTTAATATGATTTTTAAATAGCAGAATTCCATTTGGGAAGGCATGGTTTAATTAGAACCTAATATACAAAACAAATGAAAAAGGAAGACCTGCTTGGGATAAAGTGGTTCATAGCCTCTCATCCTCAACTCCAATTCACATGTCATGTATATTAAATCCTAGTGCACTAGAAAATCCTGTATTTTGTCTAATTCTCCAAACTTCAGTGACCAATTGGAGAGTGTTGTGTAAGATTTGCTGTAAAATGGCCTTTATCATTTGACTTATATAAATGTATGGATATTTTACCAACAGAAATGCCAAAAATTTTGGAGGCCATTTATTTTGTGAAAATACTCATGTTTTATTTCCCAGAAAGCCCAGAAATTTAATTGAGATGACCACTCAGAAACACCTTCAGTCTAGCATACATGGAGATTTTTGAATGTGGATTCCATTTTGTACATAAAGTATCTGAGACTCGGCATGAGTTAACACCCAAGAAAGGAATCCTATCATTTTTTCTAATGCACAGAAATTCCCAGTATAGATTTGTTCGGCCGTTGGTTAAGGTTGGACTCATTGTTCTGTATGAATAGCATCAAGAACTAAGTTCAAAACTGAATATATATCTTTCTAAGAAAATTATCAGTGAACATGATTTTCTGTCCCTTTATCATTTTCTCAATAATAAAGTGAATGATTAGTCTAAAGACAGAGTTTTAGCTATGGCTTTAGGTAAACATCAGGAAATATAAGATATTCTCTAGCTGTTTTTAGCTACTATTTATTGAACAATTCCTAAATGCCAAAAAAATAAATAAAATAGATTGCTAGGCAATACATAACTTGATCCTCACAACAACCTTGACAGGAATTACAGTTGTTTTTCATTTGCATAAGATAAATTGATACTAATAGAGGACAAATAAATTGTCCAAAGTCACCAAGTTTTAAATGTTGAGGCTAGAAATTTAGATCCATTCTAGCAGGCTCTAGATGCCTTTACTTGGCAGCAACCCGCTTAGAGTCAGTGCATAATTTTTGAAGAATTCAGAGTGTCCTATTTTGTCTTGAGCCATGCTTGGAATTACAATTATGCCGAATGACAGGGAAAGCACATCTAATGCTTTATCACAAGGAAAAAGTATTCTACATTATCCCCACCATGGGGAAAGACCTAAATCTTGGTAAGCCAATTGCTTCCCTTTTTTCTCTCTGACATTACACACTCTTTTACTATAACCCAGAACTGTTCCCACTGACTGAGTTTTAAGGCAACTTCAGATACACTTCTCCATGGACTGAGAAATCAGACCATTTGATGAAGAACATGGTGCTGCCCATTATTTTGAAAACTCAGCCATATCGCTGGAGTCCACTTCCATTTAATCTTTCACAGGCAAGAAATCTATGGCATGATTTCTCTAGTCTCCCTGCTGTTTCCATGGATGATGAAACTGCTCCACATTTTACTGAAGCACAGCAAACCCTTTAACTCCTGGCGCAGCAGGGACGTGATGGAGTGCACCTTTGGGAGGCCAGGGGAAGATGGCTGTGCATGCTGAAGAGAAATGGCAGTAATACTAAAGAGGTCCCCAAAGTGGCAGCTGCCTGTGGTACTCTACAATACCTTCCATGAAAATGCAGAGAAACATTATTTAAACAAGTGAACCCAGGAGGCCAGTTCATTCCCACTGCCTTACATCATCATGGAAGGAAAATACGGACACTGGAACCAAACAGAACTAGATATAGCCTTTTGGATTCCATGGTGATACTTAATCCCCTGAAATCAGGGAAAAGTTCATTGAACTAATCAAATAATGGGACTAGTGCCTTTCCCATCTTTTTTTTTTTTTTTTTTAACGGTACTAGGAATTGAACACAAGGGCATTCTACCTCTGAACTACACCCCAGTCCTATTTTTTATTCTTTATTTTGAAACAGGGTCCCAGTAAGTTGCAGAGGGCCTCACTAAATGCTGAGGCTGGCGGCGAACCCAGATCCTCCTGTCTCAGCCTCCCAAGTACTGGGATTACAAGCATTTGCCACCATGCCCGGCCTTTCCCATCATTTAAATATACCACACTTGCAAAGCCATCAAATAAAAGAGACTTTATTTTACAAATTACAAGATAATTTCAGTCTTATTTTTCCCTCCTCTCCACCTCTACAAGTGCCGTCAAAATCTCCTTCCTCTGCCTTCACATATGGAAGAGAATGTGGGTGGTGAGCAATCTGTTGTGGTGCCCAAGGACTGAGAAGCTATGCCAGATAGGGTAGGGTAAGTGAATGAAGGAGGCCAGAATACAAGATGTGCTAAGAGCTTCTTGCATAATGTTTCACTGCTGGAATTTTTTTTTTAATTGTTCTTTACAAAAACAATACAAGGGCTTTATTTCTGTAGGCATATTGAGCTGTCTTCAAATAAAATATAAATCCCAGTTTGAATTCAAACTGTGTTTTCCCTTCCCCCTACCCACCCTCCATTTTATTATCCTAAGCTTTGTAAAATCCTCTGTCCATTTTTGTTTCTCAATCAAGGTCATCTCCTTGCCCCTTTGAGCTACATGAATATTTGCAGGTCTTCACTGAACTGGCCTCCTTGACTTAGTTTGTTTAGTGCAAATACTGCCTGCAGTGATTGCAATCTAAGAAGTCACTGGCTTCTCCTAGAAGCTAGAGAGACGGGTTAGAAAGTACTCTTTTAACTGAGAGACCTGCCATGCCAAATACAAAGCAACTAAAATAGAATGACATTCTCCATTCACACCTGCAACAGGCTAATGGACAGCCTGTTTTCATTGTTTTTTATTTTATTTCATTTTTCCAAGCTTTGAAGTTATTGTAACTTATGAAAATCAATCTGTCTACTATCCTTAATAGGGCCTAACAAACAAGTGGCTTTAAACCCTGGAGTCGCAGGGAATACAACCACATTTGCAACATGTCTTTAGAGAAAGATATAAAAAAGAAGACAAAGAAAACATAAACTCCTTTAAAAAGCAATGAATGCTTGGTTCTTTAGAAAAATTTCTTTAGCAATTATTAGAACAGAAATTACCAGAATAAAGTAAAGGAAGAGGCACTTATCTATTTTAGGAATAATGAAGAAAAACACTGTGAAAACTTGTCATTGCACATACTTTTAAAAAAGGAGGCCTCAGTTAAGATGGAGGTTTGTAAGCAGCGATGAAATTCTTCACATACCAATTCGTAAATACATATTTGTATGCAAACATTGTCTGGGAGTTTGTTTAGAAAGTAGTCCATCTTAAATCATGAAAGGAAGTAGCCAAGAAAAAAGACCTTGGATAGAATGAACAAGAGGTCCCTTTGTCTTCTTTTCTGGAAGCAGCTAAATTTTAAAAGAAAGTAAAACAAATACCCAAATGGAAACAAAAACAAAAACAAAATGCTTAGAAAAATAGGGGAGTAGATGGGAGAACAACTTTCTTTGCTATCTTTTGATTTTATTTGCTCCAACCCTAAAATAATACCAGGCAGCTGGTGGAAGGAGATAGTCCTAGTAACATATGATAAATGTGAATGTTTTTTTCTTTTCTCTGATAGACATACAGTTTGAATTTATGGTGAAATGTCTTTTAAATTATTTAATGTAATAATAAATATTTTCACTTATATTTAGTTATGATCATTCTTTTATACTCCCCACATTAGTACGTATTTCAAATGTGGGACCTAGCTTTGTTTGAAGGAAGGAAGGGATAATATGGACAGAAAAATGATGAGCTCGTCTTTCTCTCTGCAGAGAATTGAGGATCTACATTTCCTAAGATATAAGATAATAAGAAATATACTTTTTACAAAAATGAAAATAAAACCTTGCTCAAATGCTTAGTGAGTAGAATTGCGGACCTTTCTTCAAGGCAAAATTCTAGACCCTCTGGCTCCATTCTGACTAGAACATTGTATAATGTCTTATGTCTTGGTCAAACTGTTTGCTCCTAAGATGAGCCCTTTTACCTTAGGTAACAATTAAAGATCTGATTGAAGTTTCTCAGTTTGACTCTTAACAACCAACTCTAAAATAAAATATTTCTGGAACTATCCTCCACCCTTTACAAGTATTGCATTTTGTTTTGTTTTCCTTTTCTGTCAAGAAAGGAAGGAGAGTGAACTTCTGGGCCACAATTATTTACCTGTTCATGTTGCATTTCTTTGCTAAGGAAGGACCAGGAAAGGGTAGCTTTCTGAAGGGCTTCAATCAACAATGGGATGGATGGATTCTGCTACTCTGTACCCCCTCTAGCACTTGGCTTTTAATTTTTATATCTGAATTATGTAATGCTACCTCTACTAGCAACTGCCAGAAGCTGAGAATATTAATACTGATGTCCAGAAAGGTTGAGAGCACAACTGCAGGGTGATTTAAAGATGAGAATTATCAGGGACAGTATCTGAGTAAATAAATCCACTATATAATTCACTTACCTTTTCATCTCAAATTTTGAAGATAATTTATTTTCCAAGAAAGAGATAAATCAATATATGTTTTGAGACCAGGTGGTATACCATAGATGATTTCCTCTTCCCTTCACATCTATACTTACCTCTCATCATAAACATGTATGATTAGCCTGGGCAGAATGCAGCAATGTGTGTATTGTAGCACCAAATGATATAAATAGGAAAACAAATAAAGGAAGGAACACAAGACGCAGGGGGAAAGGCAGGTTTGATCACGACATTAGTCTCTGTGCAATTTTATACTTAGTTATAACCAACCACATCAATGTACAGAAGTCAAGAAATTATTGCTTGTGATGTTTGGGAACCTATGGCAAATTTTACATTAAAACCCAATTTCAGTTGTGACCTAAAAATGAGGCAAAATTCTGTGATTCAGAGTGAATTCTACTTTGAATATCTTATCTTTACCTTTGACATTTAAAGTGATGCTCATAGGGTGAGGGTCTAAATGAAACAAAAACCACAGGAAGTAAATACAAAGGGCTTAGTTCTCCCCCACCATGCCACCCTAAGATTTGCACAGCTGTGATCGTGTTCACAGAGCAGACTTAAGTCCTGATATGAGTAATGTTCACAAATCTGTCATCAGTCCCTGCTTCAGTGGAGCAGATTTGCTTCTTTCCCACTTTGAAGTATGAGACCAGCTCACATAGTTTGAACTTCAGTCAGAAACAAAGGCTGGGAATCTTCATATAATTAGGGAAAAATCCAAGGATAGTTTTCATTGATAGAAAAAATAAAATAAAAGGCACAAAATGAATCTGGGTGTTGTGGTACACACCTCTAATCCCAGTACTTGAGAGGCTGAGACAGGAGGATCACAGGTTTGAGGCCATTCTCAGCAACTTAGCAAAGCTCTCAGCAACTTGATGAGATTCTGTTTACAAATAAAAATAAAATAGACTGGGAATGTAACTCAGAGGTAAAATGCCACTGGGTTCAATCCCCAGCACCACAATACAAAACAAACAAAAGGCACAAAATAAGAAATGAAGAGCAAGATAAATTTGTCTCTAAATTTACTTTTTGTTAGGATTTTTATTTGATACATTATAATTATATATAATAGTGAGATTCATTGTTACATATTTATATGTGCATATATCAAAGTTTGTTCAATTTCTAATTTCACTTTCAATACTTATTTTTCTCTATCTCCCACATCTCTTTGAAGGTTTAGTAAGGGCGATTACTATGTCCCTGACTTAAAGAGTCTAATCAAGTTAAGGAGACAAATACAAAGCCATTACAATTGTATAAACATAGGTAGTACTAAAACTTGAATGAATTAATGCTTAGATAAACAGATATAAAATGTCTTTAGAATGGGAGGGTGAATCAGAAACGCCTTCCCAGAGAAGATGAACATCTTAAGGAATGCAATGGATTTCTTTTAATAATGTCAAGTCAAGGCCTTGGACACCACAAATGCCCCCACTGACACGGAGTACTCATTTTGCTCAGTCCTTGCATTGCCATGGTATAGGAAGGGAGATCAAAAGGCCCTACGTCAGCCTCACAGTCTGGCACTCAACAGAACTGCTGAACATTCTTAGCAAAATCAACCACTGGATTAATTGATCCTAGATATTCTTGTCAGTATCTCATGACTGTCTGCATTAGTACTGGTAGAAAGCAATTCTATCAAGCCCCCGATAGGACAGTACTTCTTTAACTAGATTCTCCATGTGAAATTACTGGGGACTTGTTTTAAAATGCCAATTCTGATCCAGTGAACTTGAGGTAGAGTCTCAGCATCTGCATTTCAAACATGTTCCCACTTATGCATTTACTGTTGGTCTGCAGAAGACACTTTGCAAAGCAAAGATGTAGCACGAACAGTAAATTCCTTTAAAAAGCTCTGGAAATTTCCATAGGGACACAGTGTGTCTGTTTGTGTATATATACACTTGCATGCATGATGATAAGGGTACCAAAATATCAGGCCAGATGTTGTCTGAAAGCTTGCATTAGATTGTGAGAAGTGTGTATGGAATCTGTAGCATTTGGTATGCCAGAGCCCCTTACTGAACAGTGGCATTGTGTTTTGGTCAAAGTCAGGAAGTTTTGTACAGGGAGCATCTGTGACACTTTTATTATTCTTTTTTTTTTTTTTTCCTATAATCTCAGCAGAGAAAAAACTTGAATTGCTTTATTAGATGAATTATGACTAAAAATTCGATTTTCTTTTCAGTAGCGATAAAATTGTGTTCAAAACCCCTTCAGAATTCACTGCCACACGTTTGGTGCAGCTCCTGCAAAGCTGCTTCAGGGTCTTTCACAAACCTATATAGATCTAGTCTCAAGGGATTCTGTTTTAACAGCTCTTTCAAAGTCTAGTTGCTAAGCCTTTTCAGAAGTTTATTTCACAATATAACATTTTTGTTTCTTTTCGGTTTCAGCATTCAGTGGTTTAACAAGGATATTTTGAACACCTACTTTGCGGATGAACGTTCCTAGGGACAAAGATGAATAGGACCAGGTCAGGCAGACCCCAGTTCAGTTTCCAGTTCTACCATGGATAGCCATGTAACTTTGCATACATTTATATAGCCTAAGCCTCAGTTTCCTGCTCTATACAATGGGGATAATAATTTCTATTTTCATATAAGATTATGTAGAATCATGCATAATGCAGTCCTTAGCATGGGAGAAGTAAGAACTAAAACAAATAATAATGGTGGTGATTATATTATCGTGATACTTATTCCAGAAAACTATCAAAACTTAGCATGGTATCCTAAATTCTATAAATGTTAAACAATCTTATCATATAGCTGGATGTAGTGGTACACACCTATAATCCCAGTACTTGGAAAGCTGAGACAGGGGGATCACAAATTTGAGCCAGCACCTGGTAACTTAGTGAGATACTGTTTCAAAATAAAAATTAAAAAGGTCTTGGGGAGTAGTGCAGAGGCAGAAAATGTCTCAGGCTCAATTCCTAGTACTATAACCATACAAAAAGTTCTATAAGACAAATTCTGAGATATAAACAAAAATCTGCTAGAGAGAATGTCTGTGTAATTTTGTGTTTCTGTTTCTTATAGTCTGTAGAAGCTGGCACGCTGTCCCACAATCTTGGTTAATATTCAATACATGGTTTTTACTTGAGAAAAAATGAATAGGAAAGGAAAGCTTTAAATGGATGATATAAATGATAATGACAAAAGGAGCTTCTAGAAATATGAAAACTTAAATTATTGAAGTCTTGCCGCATTCTTTATTTCTTCCTAGAATTAGACAAAAAATATGTTGATTTTTGGTCTTCTTAACTTAACATTCTGAAGAAAAGAGAATTTCCAAGGTGAGATGAACATTTAAAATAGAGTTCTGATAACTTAAAAGATAAGACAACATGTTTTTCTACCTTATTATCTTAGAAACAGATTAAGCAATAAAATATTGATTGAAATGAATTGAACCAGGTTCTCCACTCATGGTTAAAATATATACTTCATAGGAGAAAAACAATTATTTTTGAAATAACTCAAAACCAGATTAAATCCTGAGACTTGAATGAAAAAGCTCAGTTGATTTTACAAGTTGTTGACATTTTTGCCAGTGGAAAGAAGTCTAAAACTGGGATGAGTGAATGGATGGGGCTGTTTGACATGTGCTTTAAGAAATATTTGTGTGAGCCGGGCGTGGTGGCTCACGCTTGTAATCCCAGCATTCGGGAGGCTGAGACCGGAGGATCCGGGTTCGCGGCCAGCCTCAGCTACCTAGTGAGGCACTCCGCAACTTAGTGAGACTAGGTTTCAAAATAAAGAATAAAAAAAAAATAGGTCTGGGGGTATAGCTCGGAGGTAGAATGCCCCTGAGTTCAATCCCCAGTACCGCAAAAAAAAAAAAAAAAAAAAGAAATATTTGTGTGTGTGTGTGTGTGTAGTGCTGGGGACTGAATCTAGAGGTATCTTACCTCTGAGCTACACCCCAGCCCTTTATTATGTTTTATTGAAATAGGTTCTCTTTAAGTTGCTGAGTGTCTTGCTGAATTGCTGAGGTTGGCCTTGAATCCTTACATCTGTGATCCTTCTATCTCATTCCCCCAAGTACTGCTATTACAGGCAGGAGCCACCACTCCTGGCTGAAGTCTGCTTTTGTGATTAGAGCTTGGAAGAATATATCTTGATAGAAACTGCTTATAAGAACTTCAACTGCATCTGTGAACTTGAGCTAGTTATTTTTCTTTTGAGAAGGACTTCAATTTTCCTACCTGTAAAACTGGAAGTTTGTATTAAAATACATATGAATTTTAATATATCTATAGGATTAAATTATTTTATCTTTCACTGCCAAGGCAATTTGTAATCTAATATTTCTCTTCTCAAACCATCCTTTCAGTCTAGTAACTGTCTAGGACCCATACATCAGGATGCTATTCCTAAATCATAGAGTAATGCTGGTCAGATGGTAACTAGCATTAGTTACCAAGGATAGTTAGTGGCATCTTTAGATCCCATTATTTTTCCCCATTTTACAGATGCAGAGGTGCAGATAGAGGAGATAACGTTCTAAAACACATACCTCTGTAAAAGGAATGGAACTCAAATTTGAGTCTCAGCTTGCTTGCTTTCAGATACTACACTTTGAACCTATATGCTGTGAGAACTGCTAAGTTTTCCTTGGTGATGAGTTAACCAGTCAAGGCATGAAAATATGCTTTAGCAAAATTTATTCCAGAGATGCCAAACAGATTACCTTGGTGTTCAACCGAATAGATATGCTAAACAATAATGAGAAATGATAAAATGATGCCAAAGATAGTGGGTAATAGGTACCATGCAGAGAGTATGGTGAGAAGAAGAGAAATTCACGATTAGGCAGAACTGAGCTCTAAATACAAGTTGGACCATTTTCTTTTTGACACAGGATCTTACAAAGGTCACTTAGCTTTACTGCATCTTGGCTCCTTCATCTCTAAAACGGTCATACATCACAGACTTCTGAGGGTTATTGTTCAGATTAAATGGCAGCATACATATGGAGCATGTGGTGCTTCTACCCTGAGTGGGAGAGGATGTCACAAGGTGGACATGATAGGATAAAATTGATTTTTACCAGGGTTTGAGGGTGCATTTATTACTACTGGTTTTTGGATGTCTGATCTAAGACAGCCTCCTCTCCACATCTGGATTATAAATCCCTTGAAGACTAACACAAGCCTGTCTGTGATCTGTGTCCCTAAAGTAGCTGGGTGGTGCCTATCACATAGCAGTATAGATTTGCTAACTGCTTCATAAGTGATATTTTGAGGCTATCCCTGCATGTCTGTCCATTGAGATGGAATAGAGAGGCTGGAAAATAGGAGATTAGCCAGTAGGCTGTGGGAAAGGAGAGAAACATTTTCATTTTAAACCTACTAAGTCAGCAGTTCCAAGTCTATATTGATTTGCTTTATAAAAAGAGTATTAATTCCCCTTAAAAATGGGGTTGAAAGACTAAACAAATTAAAACTTGGATTTATTTACTAAGATGCAGTGCCTGATTATTCTCCTCTTTAAATCATCCCACTGCCACACTGCAGGCCCTTCTAAACATTAATATTAATGCTGCCTGCTGCTGGCAGATTCTGGTAGATGTGGCATTTCATAACTCAGATGTAAAGGTGAGAAAGGTTTCACAATTCTAACTCCAGGACCTTTACTGTGCCACATGAGGAAAAGAGAAATTGGAATATACAAAAATGTGAGAAAATTAATACTCTTCTCATAAGATAAGCAATCTCCTATGCAAAAACTTCAGACATCTACTTGGGTAAATGGATGCTTACCATCCTGTTCCAATTCTAATTACATCCCATTTATGTGGACATAGTTGAATGTTTGTTGTTGCTGTTGTTTGTTTGAATTTATTCTTTCATTTATTCATTCAGTCAATATTTATTGAGTACCTTATATTCATATTCACCAAACTGGAGACAGTTAGGAACAAAATGAAGTCTCTTCCCTTGAGAAAAATTTGGAAATGACCCTTGTTGTCTAGTGGAAACCAGCAACAGAAGGTCAAGTTTTAGTTAATTCACACAACCAGTAATAATTGAGTATGGCCATAAATCGGGTACTGCAATGAGTACTGGGTTATCCACCAATGAGTCACACAAGATCTCTCAGGGAGGAAACAGACACACAAAGAGCAAACTGATAAAAGGTATGCTGCAATGTAGTGAAGGTAGGGTAATATGGGGGAAGATAGGAAGGAGAAGTCTTGCAGCATGAAAAGCATCATATGGAAATGATTAGAGAAAAAAGAAAATATGAAGGCTGCTAAGGAGGAAATGAACCAGTCTGCATGAGTGTATGTCATAATACAGTGTAGAAGCCAATGGGAAGTAGTGTGGGAGGTTGGAAACAGAAGCAAGTTCTGGACTGTGAAAGCCTGGGACATCACATCAAGGAATTTGGATTTATTCCTTAATTACAGAATATGCTTCTTGAGTGCAGGGATCTGTACTAAAGAAAGAATGGGAAGTACCCAGAAAAGGCTTGAGTAATTCCTCAGAGAGTGAATTCATAAGCTGCATGTGTGGCAGAGTGGGTGTGGGCAACAGTGATGACATGGCATAGTTTTTCATTCAGAAATAGTGTCCTGGCTACCTAGAAGATGTACTCATGGAGGGAAAGGAAGGGGCTTGGGAAAACTTCTTAGCAGACCATTGCATTCATCGCAGCAACAAAAGATGGCAGTTTAAATTAGGGGGAGCTGATGAGAATGGACCTTTCTGCTATGGAGAATGAAAACTCCTTCTGCAAGTCTTATGTGTAATTTAAAAATGTTTATATTGTTTTGGTGGTGTTTGATCAGCTGATTAATTTTTGCAGAATTCTAGAGTTTTTTATTTCTTCTTATTTTTACCTGTCACTGCAAAGGGTTTCCCTTCCTCCCACATGTGAGTGCTTGGTTCCAATATCAGTAGCCCAGCAGATACTCTAGAGGCAAGTTGTGTTTTAGTAACTGCATATCATCTTAAAATATTTATTCTTCAGTTCCACAAACATTTCTTTTTTAATGTGTCACATTTGGCAATGAGTATTAGCTTGGCATTGAGCTGTGGTTCAGAAGTACTTGCTCACCCTATAATCATTATGACCCATATTCTTTAGGCATTGCTTTTATCCAGTATCATCTTCTTTACTAGTTACAGAAATGATTGAGTGATACATCACCTCCATACTCCTAAGGTGAGCATTTTATGCTATATCTGTGTTCTCTCTGCTGGGATATCCCCACAGACAAAATTAGCATTCTTTCTACTCCCTGGCACTGACCAGGGTGATTTAAAACTCTTTGCTGTGGGAAACTATTTCCTGTTTGAAGTCTTAGGTAAAAAATATTTTCATTTTTCAGAATGTCATGAATTTTTGTATATAAACCCCTTTAAAATGTCCTTGGAGATGGTCATCATCACATGAAAAACACTAATATTTCCCTGACAAAATTATGTTCTATGGGGCTTAGCAGAGAGTTTTAAGAGTGTTTCCCTTCATATAAATCTCTCTGAAGAATTAAATATTTACACAGATGATATAAATGTTAGAGAGTATTGTAGAGAGAAATGCAATAGCCTGTAGCATTTTTAAGAAAATGAAGGAGGGATTAAGTAGTGGCATTGAAAGGATAGGATGTTTGATTAGTGAACATAATAGGAAATGAATTTCTTTCTTTAATACTTTTATTTGTGCATTAAAGTCTCATATAATAATGTAAATCATAGTGGTAATGAAATTCTGACAGAAGAAAATGCAAAGAAGAGTCACAGAGGGAAAGGAAGTATGAGGTTCAGTAAGAGATGGCCATGGCATTCATCTGGAATCATGGTAGGAGAAGAGACAGAAAATGATGTGAAGGGTGGAAGGATCTGTTCTCACTTGACTAAGCAGATGTGAAGTAGAAATGCAATACCATGAGAGAGATCAGTCTTTGTGCTCCAGATAAGAATGCAAACTTTCTTTTAAGAGGTAGGGCCATTGTAATGATCCTTCATACATGGGGTGTGAGGGGCAGAACTGTGTGCCTAGTTGAGAGGTTTGAGTCACCACATTTAAGAATGCTAAAATGAATGATGCAACAACCATCATTTTTCATTCAGAAAAAGTGTCCTGGCTGCCTAGAAGATGTACTCATGGAGGGAAAGGAAGGGGCTTGAGGAAACTTCTTAGCAGACCATTGCATTCATCGCAGCAACAAAAGATGGCAGTTTAAATTAGGGGGAGCTGATGAGAATGGACCTTTCTGCTATGGAGAATGAAAACTCCTTCTGCCAGTCTTCTGTGTAATTTAAAAATGTTTATATTGTTTTGGTGGTGGTTGATCAGCTGATTAGTTTTTGCAGAATTCTAGATTTTTTTTTTCTTATTATTTTCACCTGTCACTGCAAAGGGTTTCCCTTCCTCCCACATGTGCATGCTTGGTTCCAATATCAGTAGCCCATGCTTGACTCTTTATAGCACTTTAAAGCATCTGATGAGATCGAAAGATGAAGGCCAAGCAAAAAGCCAAGAACTCAGCATACCCAAAGACAAGACAGACAAATTAAGAGTGATAAAGTGGCATGATGGCTGCCAAGGTTAGTCCTCAGTCATCAAATGTGAGATGGCCCTGAAGTCTCCTGATATTTGTAACAATATACTCTGACATTTACATACCTATATTCTCTTTCAGTCATGTGTTTCCATTATATTTACTTTACTGCACAATCCTTCAACCATGGGATTATGATTTTTTTAAAGCACCTGGTTACTCATTTGAATCTTATATGATTCTGATTCTGTATCTATAATGACATTGTGCCAATTTGTGCTGTGAGCTTCAGAGTTTCCTTTAAGCATGGTGAGAGGTCATGAGACATGGCAAAGCATGTTTCTTTCTTCCTGAAACTGCTGTGTTGAAGCTCTGACCTATTTACTCTTCTGTTGCCATCGGCCGTTGTCTTAGCAGTCTCACTGCTATAATCCAAGAATTGACCATATAACTTAAAGGAAGGAAGATTTATTTTCTCACAGTTTCTTTGGAGATTTTGGGGGTTCATTTCATGTGAGGGTGAGGATGGTGGATCTCAGGGTATGTTGGAAGGAAGTGAAGAAAGGGAGAGCATAAAACTTTGCTCCCACATGATGGAGGTAGGCAGCAAGAAGGAGAGAGAGCGGGGCGGGGGTGGGGGGAGAAGCCATATATAATTCTTAAGCCTCTCCTTAGTAACCACGCCCTGGTTCCAACGTGGCAGCGTTGTTTCCATGATGGTTTAGGGGACATTCTAAATCCAAACCTTTACAGGTAGAGTCTCAGAGAAACTGGTGACCTCAGTTCTATGCCCAGGTAGGAGGAAGGTGAGACTGGGGTGATGTGTGATAAAAACTGTGATTGGGAGTTAGGGCCTGTGAGTACCCACACTGGCCCTGTTGAAATGCCATCCTCATTGTCACAGAGTGGCAGAGGCCAACAATTTGCATGACATGATCAGTAGGAGATAGCAAATTAAACAGTTATTAAAGGGAGGCAATCAATTGGCACCTGGCAGTGAGCTTTGAGAAGGTCTTTCAGTTTCCTTTATTAATTGGAGTGTTACCATCAGGGGAGCCCTTTCTAAGTATGCTTACTTACACTGAAGGCCCAGTCTTAACAGGTAACCTATTATTATTATTAACAGTAATAATAATAATAATAACAATAATAATAACACATATTTTCTCTGAAATGGTAAGTTTTGGATGTATTATTATTATTATTATTATTATTATTATTATTATTATTATTAGAAAAGTATCTCATTCTGGGTTCTAGTTACCATTTTTATGAGTACTATAAATTCTTTCACTTAGGCAAAAAGATTTATTCATGAAGGGATTTTTTTTTCTCCCTCCACCACTTCTTTTAAACCTAACTTTTTTGACTGGAAGCATGCCAGATTTAATAGAAGATGACATGTACCAACCCTGGAAGGTTACATCCTCAAACAGTAGGGAAGGGAGATGCAACATCATTCAGTGGCATGTCAACAGAAATGGTCAATTTTCTTTCACTTATTTAATCCCAGCATCAGCTGGGCAATGACTATGTTATAGCAAGGATTCCATAATACATCAGATAAGTAACTGGACTGGTTCTTGATTCTAGTCCTAAGAATCAACAATCCTATGTTTGATGATATCATGTGAAGAATGCACAAATGGTCAAAAGAGAGCTGTGCTGCTTTAGGAAGAATAGCACTGCTAGATTCAGGCTTCAGACAACAATGAGAATTTCTTTTAGTGAACCTCCTAACCCTTGGCCAGAGAGGCAATGTCAGAAAAACTACCTCCATCAAAGCTAATGCTTGGATAAAGATGAAGGTTAGGTTACTTCTCTGCTGCTTAGAACAATATGCAAATATCTCAGGTAGGACACAGACCCCAGATGTGCCTAGTTGTCAGTGGAGCTCAGTCCTAGCAGCTGAGATACAGAGTGGGCTCAAACCAGGGCGGTTGTATGGGCATGGATGGAGGTAGGTGAGTGCTTTTTATCTCATCTAACCTTATCTTCCCTCTCCTCTTATCTTCTCTCTCTCACCACACACACACACACACACACACACACACACACACACACACACACACATACATCTTGCAATTCAAAACAGACCCCCCCTCTTTTCCCTTCATTCTTTTCTCTTCAGTTGTCTCCCAGGACAATTTTTTTTTTACTCTTTCTTCTGAGCTTTTCTTTGTCCTTTCCTTTCTTCACCCTTTATCAATGGGAAGAGACATGTTCTAGGCCAAGACTTCTAAAACTTTTAGTTTACATATGAATCACTAGAGATCTTGCTAAAATGAAGATTCTAGCTCAGAACATCTGGAATGGGGCTTGGCATTATGCATTTCCAACAAATTCTTAGGCGATGGAGTTGTTGCTTGCTAATGGACCACACTTGAAGTAGGAAGGCCACTTATCTCATTTACTTCTTTTACTTTTCCCTTCCCAAGAATGACTAAAGAATAGTAGCATCATCTTCTTACTCTTATGATTTTGTGAGCTCCAACAGAAGTGAAATATGAAGGGCTGCTATCTGGCTAAGATGAAATAACTCTCAGTACAACAGGAGGGGATGGAGTGAGTCAGGGCACCATCCCCCTTCTCTAACCTCAGAAGTACACTAACTTGGATGGTGAGGATAATTTCGAATCCTGTCCGTCCAGTAATCAAAACTAAAACTTAAAGTTCTATAAACTCACATAACCTAACAGTCATATTGGTTGAAGATCTTAAGGCATTTCTTTTAATATCATAAGACACAATCCCCAGCAAAACACTTCCTATTAACTTACAGGAGATTTGGCAGTGGATGTGTTCTGCTATATAATTTTTTTTTATTATATCGTCTGAAAGTGGTTGCTTCTTTGCAAGACATACAAAAAGCCCAACCAAATAACGAAGAAAAAGATAAACAAAGATGACAAAGGAAAGAAATGTTATGCCACTTTGATTTAAATTGTCCTCGTGAGTGATAGGAGGGAAGGATAAGGAATGGAATATTACAGTCAGGAATGCAGAAGTGGAATCTCTGTTGTTCCTAGTGAAAATCTATAAGGGAGAAAACCTTATACTCAGAGGGGGGAAATGAGAAAGGTTGAAGAAAATTCACAGAGAGATGGAGTTGAAATCCAATTCTAAAGAGGGTAGTAGAGGCAGGGATAATTTCCTAGGCAAGTACTGCATGCCTTATGTGAAATAGGTCATTCTGATAACTTCCCTGGTTAAAAAAATGACCATGCTAAAGATATGAGTTTTTATTGCAAACAATGTATTTCTATAGATAAAGTTCTGCTTTAATAAACTACATTGAGAATAAGAGTTTCCTCTGATATGTAACTTTGGCTCCCTAGAGTTTAGCATAGTGCTTGGCACATGAGAGATGGTAGATGTTTGTTGAGGGTAAGGACAGATAAATGGATATGTACCATCTAAGTTGTTAGCTATTGTCAAGTTTAATAGTGTTTATTATTTAAGAGATCATTAATTGAAAATTATTGTCATTACTAATAGGTGGAAGGCAGAGGTTTAAGGTATACCTCAGTGGCAGAGTGCTTTCCCAGCATGGAAAATGCCCTGAGTTTTATCCTCAGCACTACAAAAAGAAAATATATATGTATATTTTGATATTTTACCCTATATAATGTAGTAGGATATAGTATATCTTTATTTGATAAGCATGAAAATTGTCAGGAGTGTTAGATCAAGATGATAGATAGTGTTAAGAAAAGCAAATACTTGTCACTTTAATATTGGTGCTTTATTAATGATCACAACAATCAAATAAATAGAAAAAAGTGGAGTCTTATGTTCCTGAAGAAATTTGACTATTATGCATCCCTCTTACAAAACATTTTTTCTTAGTACTAGGAATTGAGCCAAGGAATATCTTACCTCTGAGCTACACCCCCAGCCCTTTTGTTTGTTTGTTTGTTTGTTTTTTAACTTTGAAACAGTATCCTGGTAAGTTGCTGGATTCTGACTTTGAACCTGTCATTCTCCTGTCTCAGCCTCTCAAAGACTAGGATTACAAGCTTGTGCTACCACACCTCGTCAAAGACTTTTGACACCACATAAACCTGCAACAAGATCGTGGGATAGGGAAGTGTTAAGAACATCCTTGGGAGTAAGGTGGAGAAGTCAGTCCAAATGACAAAGAATCTTGTTAGCTCCTTGTCTCTTCCACCTACTTCCTATCTCAAATGAGAACAAGAAGTCAGCCAGGGCATTGCTCAGGGAAGATTTACTAGCCAGAACTGGGACACAACATGGTGTATCCATATCCACTGGGGCCTTCAGTGCTCTGCATGGTTGCAGCCACTAAAAATACAATGCATAAATACATGCCAGAAATTGTTGGAATTATAACTGTGATAGGGATGGGAGAGGGACCTCTGAGGAGATACTCCAGAGACCCCTCCCACAAACATGCAGCTGTTTTTATTTTTTTCTTTATAACCAATATAATCCTTGTGACATTTGATGTGTTGACTATATCTTTCTCTAAGTTTCTGTTTTCCTATACCTCTTCGAGTCTCATACTATGGAAACTTGATTATGCCTCATAAAACTAAAAAAAAAAAGAAAGAAAACTGAAAAAAAAAAACTTCTTAAATATCATTCCAATAACCTCTCCAATTACTTTGTTTCTCCGATCTGTTTATGCATAAAATATATTTATGCATAAATACATTTTTGAGAGAAAAACCCACGCCTTCCTGATGGCTACCCTCTGTACTCCATACTAGTCAGGCCCAGCAAGGACATTAGCATAGTGCCCAGTCAGAGGTGGTTTTGAGTGAGGTCCCAAAACAAATTTGATTGCCAAAGGGAACAGGGTTAATTGCTGGCTTCTATGCTTCCACACAGAGAGAGACAAGCGTGCCTCTCCAGCTCACAAATACATGAAAATCAAATTATCCAGCTAACAGGCGAGATGTAGTTTGGGTTTTTATCTTCCTTTTCCTAATGTGTGCCAACAGATGGAAGGGTTAAAGATGTGACAGTTGACTCAGACTGAACATATCCTTTTTTATTCTGGAGTGTTTTTAGCATCATCTGTAAGATTTGTTGTTTATTTCATTTTCTTTGTTTACAGGCTTGGGAAATTAGTCATTTTCTCAGGGAAAATCAGATAGTAGACATAAATCATTGGATCTCTAGGTCATTCATTTTAAACCATCTCAAAGTTCTTTTCACTTCCCAAAGTTCTTATCATATACTGACTGAGGAAAGAATGGATGGCTACACTTTTCTTGTAGATAGACAGTTATTCACATAATTTAAAACCCCTCCAGACAAGTGATTATATATCATCCCCCCTTGGTACTTCGTACCAAGCAGGCAAAGATAGAGGTTGTGTTTCCCATGAAGTGGCACAAGAGGACCAGGCACCACATCAGGAGAGTAATGCCCTGCTGTGTTAACTTACCAAGGGAACAGTACTTGCATCAGAGTTTTACCTACCACATGGACACTATAGATAAAAAAAAAAGGAATAACTCATATACTCATTTATCCTTAACAAGATAGTTCAAAAGCAAAGTGGCAAAATGCATTAAATGATAGAGATATTCATTATCTAGTTATAAAATTGAATAATTTAGATTATCATGGCATCGAAAAGAGTCACGCCAAATATTAGCTATGCCAATTCTTAAAGCGTCTCAACTTTGTGAACACCTTTTTCATTTGTTATTCTCCAATATTTGGGAGGTGGAGATGGGGAGAGGTTCAGAATTGACAGATATTAGCTCAGCTTAGAACATAGTAAACACTCATCAAACGTTTACCATCATCATTATTATAATTTTGTCTTTTAAAAAGTTTTGAGTTAGATTATGAATTCCTAACCTTTTGTTCTTGAATATCCATTTTGTTCCAAAATCCTATATTTGGTAATATGTTTATACCAAACACACGACGTTAATCAAGTAATAATTAAATTGTTCAACCATTTTTAACTGTTCAAAGACATCAAGCTGCCAATTAGAGCTTCAGATGTGTGTGATAATGAGTGTTAACACATCGAGTTCATATTCCAACTCAAAGTAAAAAGAGTGATATTTTAACTAAGTCATATTAAGCTTTCCAATCTTATCTTGAATGAATTTGAACTGATCATTAAAATATCATAAGAAACTAGGTGTTCAGAGATGCTGGGCAAGGACAAACAGTTTGCAAAGTCATTATTATAGCTGAAGTTCTATGATTTGGGGGTTGAAAATTGTTGGATGTCTGTTGGAGCCAAAATACAGATGAATGGGACACTGGAAAGTACCTGTATCCCTTCGCAAATCCCATACACTCAAAAACACCTGGAATTTAGCTTATACCATCAGAAACTGGATCACAATTAATGCAAGAATAATAGGAGAGACAATATTTTAACCTGCTACTCAGTAAACAAACCCTTATTGTAGGCCAAACTATTTGCAGTTAATTGAAATATTTGAGCTAGGGCAGCAAATATGAAGGAAAATATCTTTGAGCACTGAATACCTAAGTGGCAGAAAACTATCAAAATGAGAAAATGTTAATAGCTAATCTACTTTTTTCTCTAGAACTGGCCAAGATCAAAGATGTGTAGAGTAAGCAATTAAGAATATAAGAGAAGCTGGGTGTGGTGGTGCACGCTTGTAATCCCAGCATTTGGGAAGCTGAGACTGGAGGATCTGGGTTCTAGGCCAGCCTCAGGTACCTAGTGAGGCATTCCGAAACTTAGTGAGACCCTGTTTCAAATTAAAGAATAAAAAAAAATCGGGCTGGGGGCGCAGCTCAGAGGTAGAATGCCCCTGAGTTCAATCCCAATACTGAAAAAAAAAAAAATTAAGAGAATTTTGGGCTGATTATATCAAAGTGGCTTTTTTCCCCAGTCTATATGCACACATAGGATGTTTTAGGAGACTCTCATTCACTTTTCTGAACATCAGTTACCACTTTTCATCATCCTGTTGCATACAAAGTACAGCAGAGTTCCTCCAATCTTTTTGCGGAGACAGAGCAACACCACTGACTGCAGCCATCTTCTCTGCTTCAAAATTCCAAAAAGTCCTGGAGGCCAGGAGCTCTGTAGTATTGGGAGTACAACTGACATTTAATGCATCATGTGGAGCTGTGAGTAGAAGAGGGGGACACCCGGTTCACTTTTTGACTGTCACTAATGTCAAAACCACTCTTTTGGGCAGATGTGGCGTCTATCAGAGGAGGAAGAGGCAAGCCTTGAGCCCCAATTCCTAATGGTGGAGTCATCTGCAGGACTGGTACACAGATGATTGACCATGGGTGGTGAACTCAAGTCAAATTTTTTTCTTGAAAGAGTCCAGATACATAGATTGTCTGCATTTGGGAGGGGGAAAAAATCATATATATTTGTCAGCTTACACCTGTTGTAGGTTCTCAAGGACAATATACATTTTCTTCCTTCCTTTTTTCAAGTGCTATGTCTCTGAGCATTCAGGAAACATGTTGAACTTATGTGCACTGAGGAAACCATGGCTAGCACAAGCACTGACAGGGACACAAGCCTGCACTCAGTTCATCTCTCATCACTTCTTGGGATGGTCCACTTGCACTGACATCCAGTTAGCCTCTGGGAAGCACTCCAAAAGGAGACAGGATCATCGAATCTGCTAGAGGGAGCCAGTGGGAAGGGAAGCTGAGTGGCTGACAGGGAAAGTGAAGAGATATGGCACAGGCAGCTTCTACATGGATGGGTGTTTTTGCCGACTTCTATTAATCTTAAGTTTCTACTGTGTGCTATTTGTGGTGGTCTTTCCATATATAAATGCTATTCAAGAGGAAAAGATCTGGCTAGAAAAAGACTTTGTGCATAGTGCCAGATAATTTATGTATTTCATTTCAATGATTAAGAGGGCTGTTTGGGGGCTGAACTATGTTTTTTTCTAAATTCATATGTTGAAGTTCTAACCCCCAGTAGCTCAGAATGTGGCTATATTTGGAGGTATAGGATTTGTAATAAATGATTAAATTAAAATTGAGTGCTTGGGGTGGACCCTAATCTAATCCAACCAGCATCAGAGAGATACTGCAGATGTGCATACACAGAGGAAGGACTACCACGTGAGCACACAAGGAAAAGGTGACCGTCTGCGAATCAACAAGAGATTACAGAAGAAACTAGACTTGATCTTCAACTTTTAGCCCCAGAGCTTTGAGAAAATCAGTGTTTTTTTGAAGCTACCCAGTTTATTGCATTTGATTATGGCAGACCCAGAACACAAAAACAGGGCCTTTATCATTATAGGAAGTCTCTTTAAGTAATTTATGTTCAACTTAGAACTTTATAAGCCTAAATATGTTCACAATGCAATTGCATCTGACATGGCTTTGCTTTGTTTTAGAATCTTTCCTGTGGCTCTTCAAAAACTTACAAATGAACTGGGTGCTGTGGTACACACCTGTAATTCCAGTATTTGGGAGACTGAGACAGGAGGATTGTGGCCAGTCTCAACAACTTAATGAGATCCTCAGTGATTTAGTGAGAACCTATTTAAAATAAAAAATAAAACAGGCTGGAGTGGTAGCTTGAAAACAGAATGCTCCTGGGTTTAATTCCCAGTAACACACACACACACACACACACACACACACACACACACACACACGTTATAAATGATTACTACTTGAACCAAAGAGTCTAGAAATGAACCCCAGCATACCCAAGCTAGTCAGTGCCATATTTATTCAGTATACCATGCATTCTCCTAAGGCAGAGAGGGATGTGATTTTACTCTGGCAAGAGGAATAGAACTATCAAATCTGTAATAAATAGAAATCCTTTTACTTTTTACACATTTTCATATTTTCCCCTGCTGCTTCAGCTAATTAATTATCAATGCTATTTGTGTTTAGACAAGGGGGTTTGTCTCCTTCACAGCCCATCTGCTTCTCAGTAACCTTGCTGTGAAGTCATTGCAAAGCAGAGTTGCTGATAAAGCTATCATCTCCATGGCAACCTGCTGCTATGTCACACACACAGGAGTGTGACCTCACTGCAGTTAAAAGGAGAAATTCAGCTGGTGCCTATTGTGTGAGGCGATAAGAGTTCCTAAGCAGACACATGATTTGTTCATTTTTTTTTTTCAGAAATGCAGGAACGAGACAAGGATCCTTGTTGAGGAATGTTCCTGCAATAACCTTGCTGCTACTTACTAAATATAAAATGAGCATTTTCCTATTATGAATATGATATAAATGTGCACCTACTTATACTTGGCAGAAATGTCCTGTGTAAATATGACATTGATCCAAAGAGATCTTTTCTGTGCATAAAATATGTATTTATCCCTTTAGTTGTTTCTGTGCTTATTTCTATTAGCTCCCTAATAATACAACTTACATTCAGTATTTGCAACCTCCCAAATCAAACAACCCATGAAAAAGAGACCATTGTCTGCACAGACAGATGATGACACCAAGGTTTAGTTAGGAGGAGGACCTCACAGGAGGTCATGCGGTCAATCCAGGACTCTTCCCCTCTGCACTATACTGCTTGCCTTGGAGATTACACTTTGCTCTATTTTCTTGTTGCTGAAAACAAAATATACAGAGTGAGAATTTCATAAAATGTTGCCAGTTTTAGGCATCAATCAAATGTTAGTAATAAAAGAATCAGAGGGAGGTGGAATATAGTAAACTCAATGGTAGAGTGCTTGCCTAGCATGTGTGAGGCCCTGGGTTCAATCTCCAGCACCACAAAAGAAAAAAAAAAAGAATTATGTGATAAACCAGAACTGATTTTGTCTGACTAGTTTGTTTTATAGGTGAATAAATTTACTTGTAGTGAAGAACTTACCCAAGGCAACTCAAGGATTACCTGCTGCTACTTTGAGTGCAAAGTTTTTATGTGTTTTTTTTTTTTTCCCTGAAAGTTTCTGTATTCATCCTAACTTCTCCAGAGTTTGAAAAAGGACAGAGGAGTGTCAAGGTTAGCCTAAGTGGGCTCACTAACAGAACGCCTAGTAGCAGGCTACCCCAAATACATACACAGTCTTAATGAAAAAGGGTGTCTGCTCTGCCCAGGCAACTGAAAAGCAGTTGAGAATTACTGGACTTATCCTCCAAAAGTCTCCAGTCCTTCCCTTTCAATCAGATGACCACTTGAAATCCTTTCCCATTTAGATATTCTGGAATCACCAATAGAGGAAATAAAAATAAACAAGCAGAAAAGTGATCCGATCTTTTTCCATTTACTTCCTTGACAAGGTAATTTAGAACCAGTCACTGTTCCTTAAAAAAACAGCTTGAACTTTTTCCATAATAAAAAGTAGTACTTCATGTATTTTATTAACCAGGGCAAACTATGTATAAATTAAATGAAGCATGGGCCTAATTCAGTGATTCTTCTTTTGTTGTTCTATACAAGTTAATTTATTTAATGCCCAACTAATGATATTCTTTTTTATCCTGCAAACATTCTCTGATTGTTTTATTATAAATCTCTTGGCAAAGGTGGCCTATCTCCTGCTCTAGTATCTACCAAGTTTGAGAAAGTAAGCAGCCTCTTGCCCGCTGATTGCATTCATTTGTCCAGCAGCCCAGATACTCAAGGGGAATTATGACACTTAGCCACTGTGTCTGTCCTAGAGAAATACTAAATGCACCCAGTGAGGAGGTGAATTCAGAAATCGACCCACAGGAACTGTTACCATAAGTTCTAATCAGCCTGTTATTTTCTTCCTTGGATGGTTGGTTGACTAGTTATTCAGTTGTATGATCCAGGCAATAAATACCACAACCTGCAAGTTCTGCATCTCTCCAGCTGTCAGAGTGCTAAGGCAACAACATTTGTTGGGCACTTGGTGTATGTACATATACGAGACAATGGCAAGAGAAAACCAAGAGAAGAGGGTATAAAACCTGTACAATGTTTTGGAAAATTGGTAGGACCAACAATCGCCTAATAGCACAAGGGGACATAGAGTTAAAGAGCATACCAATTATCCTGTTTCTGAGTTAATTTGCATAAGAACTAGGTGTAGGAATAAGAGGAAAAGCCTCAAGGAAATGCCAGATAAGATGGCAATTTTTAAATAGATGATTGTAGCCAGGCATGGTGGTACACACCTATAATCCCAGTACTACAGTACTGTACTTGGAGTCTGAGACAGGAGAATCACAGGTTTGAGGCCAGCCTCAGCAACTTAGTGAGACCTGTTTCAAAATTTTAAAACATTGGCCTGGTGGTATAGCTCAGAGGTAGAACATCCCTGGGTTCAATCCCTAGTGCCACAATAAATAAAATAAAACAAATAAGTAAGTAAATATATAAGAACAGTATTTTCTTACTGTTTACTAGATGATTCTTCATATCATTTCATCCTTTTAGCAGCTCTAAGACATAGTCTTTATGGTACATTTTATAGATGAGAGGATTATGTCACATTTCATAGTTGAAAGGGTTAAGTAACTTGTCCAAATCAGTACGCAAAAAAAAATTGGCAAATTTTAGAACCTGTGTATTTCAAAACCTATGAGTTTATACAAATGTATGTTTCCTGGGAAGATCAGATAATAAAACAGTACAGACACAGCACAGAGATGATAATCAACAGCATCCCAGCAAGGGCAGGTCAAATCTCCTTTATCCCTCTCTCCTCATTTGAAGTGACCAAGGGCATAGCAGAAGGGACTAAGTTCCCTACAGCTTTACCTATAATCTCTTCAATCCCTTCAAATTCAAATAAGTCCTTTTCTTTCTTGAAACACCAAACAAATATATGCTGGCACATGTTACTCAAAAATACTTTCCCACTTGGAATTGTCCACCTTTGAACAGGATTGACTTTTAGGAATTAACCAAGCTGCACAGAAATTCTCAACAGGATTATATATTGATAGAATTGATAGATTTTATTTCTTGTCTACCCATTTAATTGGGGGACTTAAAACTAGCCGTTTTTGGATGATTGTTTAGACATTTTTGTTATTTTATAATATCCCCTGATCTATAACATTCATGTTTCCTGGTATAAATAATTCATTCGGTTTGCTTGCACGGATTGTGTTTTCATTTGTTCCTAAGAACAATAAAGAAGGCAAATACTTGAGAGTTAAAAGACTTCAACAGGGTGTCCTTGAAGCTGAATAAGTTAGATTTGGGTAGATGGGAATGGAAATTGCTAGTTGACTTAAAGTTTAGATTGTGTATTGAAGGCAACTGAAAGATTCCAAATGTTATTATCAGGGATATTGGTGTATGAGCTAATAGAAGAGGTGTTGAGCCCTTATTTATCTATCTAACCTCATATATAATGTATATTTTTAAGGGAAAAAAAGCAGAAATGTGATCAAACTATACACAGTTGCATAATTTGATTTTTTTTCACACAGCACTGTTACTAGGACCCTAAGCACACATTATAAATAGAATTACTTCATTCCTTTCTATACTGGATAGTGGTTTTATATTTCCTTTTTTACAGACTTGGGTTATTTCTGGGATTTTGCCATTTGGTTTGTTCTGTTTTGTTTTACTATTACAAAGAGTGTTGCAATGAACCCCTTTATATTCACATTTAGCAAGACTGATGAATATCACTATAGTATAAAAGTCTAGAATTGTTCCGTCAAAAGATATGTGGATTTTTCTTTTTTTTTTATATTGCTGAAGACTACACAAAGTGCATTAGCTTAAACCCAAAGCAAGAGTGTATCTAGTGCTTAGATGTATTTCTCTTCAGTGGTAACTAATACCAAAGTTTTAAATATTTGCAACTTGAGATGTAAAAAATAGTCAATATAGTTTAAATTTCTTTATTTATGAGTGAGTTTAAATGCTTTTCTTATGTTAATTGACTGTGTGTTGTTTTATGCTTCTGTGAATTGGTTACTCACATTTTCTTATTTTCCTATTAAGTAGCTTTGAAATTTTACCCATAAAATTATTTTAATATTAAATATATTGATTCTTAGAATATCCTATGGGCTAGAAATAGTTATTCCAGTTGTCATTTTACTTTTGGGTTCCTTTATTATAATTTGGGAAATGTCAAGGCTTTAAATTTTGTACAAATTATCAAATTTTTATAGATTTATTATTTTAATTGTATATTTCAGGAGTTTTTAAAATGTCACATATTTTTCTTTTGTCTTTATACATTTCTTTATTTTCATTTTATTAATTCTTTGTTTCACTTGAACCTTGTTTTCATGTAAAAGAGAGATCCTGTCATTATTTTCAGCCATAGCCAATTGTCCCGACAACATGTGCTAAATTATCTACATTTACTTACTTTGTATCATATATTAATCACCTTAGGGATTTATTTCTATATATGATTTCCCTTTTCCACTAGTCTTCCAATAATCAGGGCAAGTACAATCAGGGGAACATCAAGGCTATATAGTTTTATAGGTGTTAGATGACAATAATCTACCTGCATCTTGCCTATGTTACTCTTTCTCAATCTTAGCTCCTGTCCTGTACCTATTCCCCTACCAAGTCCACCATTGCCAATCTTGACAGATCAAAACATGGGCTTAATCTTAGAACAAAGAATAAAAGTCATAAAACAAGGCACAAAAGCACAGAAAGTATTTAAAATACTGTAGCTGAAAATGTTTTCACATTGCATAGTGTTAGTTTTCCTTCATTATTATTTTTCATAATTATCCTTAGTTTATTACATGTTTTTCTCCATATAAAACTTAGGACCATTTTGATACTTGATTGAGGTTCTGCTAATTTTATAGAGAAATGCTATCATTCCAATATTGAATCTTTATCTTACCCAGAGATATGTTTTTTTCCATCTATTTGTCTTTAGTTCCACAGGGTTACTAAACAGATTATCTTTTTAATATGTTTTCTTTCTTACCTTTCTTAATAACATCTATAAATTCTAAGAGAATACTATGTTGTTTATCATATGTCAAACAGGTTTCCTTCTCATTACTCATTCTACTTTTCTGATATCATTGCTTTATCTTCTCATTTAACCTTGAAAATTCAAACATTCCACAGCAGCCCTTCCATATTGGTGAGACTAGCCTTTTGCAGCTGAGGGTTAGCAACACAGTGTTTGAATTATGGCTAATATTATAAGCAGCATGGCACAGCTGCCTCGCACAGCTTTTTACCGGGTGTACAATCATTACTAGTGCAGGATGGAGTGATTTGGATGAAGTTTGCTTAAGGATCACTGTCATTATATATTTATGAATAACAGCAAACACTATTTAGGATAAGCCATTCCCTGAGAATTGACATGCCACATCAGGGGCTGGATGATAGAATTCCTGGGCCTGTGTTTATGGCACTAACAATCTGTTTCAGAAGCCAGCCTCTGCAAGCTAATGATCACAGTCACTAACCATGCCGGTCTCGCTTTAATAAAAATTTCAAAGAGGGGAAAGAATAATAAGAGAAAATAGATGATGGATGTAATGTTTGGGTTACCTGTAAGCCAATAAAATCCATTTAACCTTATTTGAGGAAATAACAGGCATAAGCTTGTGAACCTCTGGAAGCATCAGCAAGGCTGTACCATTTGTACTCATCTCCTCTTTATTTGAATCTGTTTTTTTTTCCACAAGAGAAAAACAAATGTATCTTTGCATAGGGTAATCAATTCCTTGTGCATTTCTCCTATTTTTGTTGTCAGTGGTTGTGTTACCCATCAAAAGGGGTTAACAATCACTGCAGGTATCTAAAGTTACTCAAATAACTGCTGATTTTCTTGTTTATTACCATATGGTTTATTTTATCTCGGAACAATTTCACCACTCTAGGTATCTGATCTTGTGGGGAACATCAAGGATTAATTTACTCTTTTTATGAACAAGGCTATATAGTTTTATAGGTGTTAGATGACAATAATCTACGTGCATCTTGCCTATGTTACTCTTTCTCAATCTTAGCTCCTGTCCTGTACCTATTCCCCTACCAAGTCCACCATTGTCAACCTTGACAGATCAAAGCATGGGCTTAATCTTAGAACAAAGAATAAAAGTCATAAAACAAGGCACAAAAGCACAGAAAGAAAGAGGGAGAGAGACAGACACACACACACACACACTAATGTATCCTATGCCTGTTCTTTATTCACTAACCAATGCTTAGTCTTGTAATTTTTATTAATGAAAACTAGCAATGTTGTAAAACCACCTAATAAATGTTTCTGTTGGTGTTGCCTTAAGAAACGGATTGGGAAGACTAATGAGATAGAATACCACAGTGGCAGCGTTAAAGTATGGTGAGGGTCAGGGATACTATATGATTCCCTAATGCTATGCAGAACAATGGGGCTTTCTATGCCAGAATGGTTGTGGGCTTCCTGGTGCTCAGTGTGGAAGGCATTCATTTATTCAGTGTTTGCTCTGTGGTCGCAAGGGGCTATTTTGCAGCAATGAGGCCTCTCATGAAAATTATATTGTTTCTCAGAAACGAAGAAGGTGTATACATTTAATTGAAAGTGGGGGAATATATAGAACTATTGCAAGGGCCCAGCAAAAATTACCAGAATAAATTGGAGTTTTTCAGTCCCCTCTGTGAGGCATATTGGCAAGGACCTGTCAGTTCCTCAAACAGTTGTTCCCAGGGAGTACACAGCTGTGTTTCTCTCATCTGGCAAAGGTGCAAATCTACTCTCTGGGAATCCTGGGGGACCTAAGACTGTCCTTCAGCTATCTAAGTCCATTTCAATAACATAAATAATGCAGAAATAAACAAGAGAACAAGAGCTTTCTGTTATCCCCTGGGTACTGTTCCAGCTAGTCCCATGACATACTCTACAGAAATGAGACTTAAAGGGAACTTAGGTTTATCAGTCCAGGCCAGAATTCAGAAGAGCAATGAAGTTAGTATACCACTATTGAATTCTCTGTATAGTCTTACTCTAGACAAATTCACCTTATCTCTTTCCTTTCTTGAGTGAAAGTTGATTGATAAATGAGTTAAATCATGTTGCTGTGATCATATCCACCATTGTCCTTTGCTCTTAAAATAAAGATGGAACTTCTTAACTCGGACAAAAGCATCTTGCATACTCTGGGCTCTTTCTATGAGTGTCTCCAGTCTCATCACCTTTCAGGCTTTCTGCTTTCCGGGATCCATCTACATTAATCTACTTTAGTTCCGTGTAATCAAGTCATTGCTGCTGTCACAGGGCGTTTAAATATGATATGCCCCCTAGAATCCTCTCTTTCTTCTTTTTGCTCTTTATATCAGTCTTTAGATTTGGGGTGAACATTAAGTTCTAGGTAAGGCTTCCTTTACCTGCCATAACAGTTCAAATCATATTTATAGGTCTTCATTACACCATGTACTTATTTGTAGTGGTACTTGTTGCTATTGCATTTGCACATTTACTTATGTAATTTGATAAATATCTATTTTTTTCTCTTTTTATTTGTTTTGTGATTATAAATGCACTGTAATCATACATGATTATGAGGTATAGGATGGTCTGAGCTACACCTCCAGTCATTTTTATTTACTATTTTTTGTTTTGTTTTGAAACAGAATCTTGCTAGGTTGCTGAGAATCTCGCTACTTGCTGAGGCTGTCCTTGAACCTGCAGTCCTCCTTCTTAGTCTCCCAAGTACAGGGGTTACAGACATGGACAACATATTGAATGAATGCATGTTGGCTTTCATATCTGTATTGCCATTAAAAAAAAAAAAAAAATCCTAGGAAGCTGGGCGTGGTGGCACACGCTTGTAATCCCAGCATTTGGGGGGCTGAGACCGGAGGATCCGGGTTCCCAGCCAGCTTTAGTTACCTAGTGAGGCACTCTGCAACTTAGTGAGACTCTGTTTCAAAATAAATAATAAAAAATAGGGCTGGGGGTATAGCTTGGAGGTAGAATGCCCCTGAGTTCAATGCCCAGTACCACAAAAAAAAAAAAAAAAAAAAAGACTAGGAATTTTGGAGAACAGAAACTACACTTGAAATAATGTGTTCCTGGCTGGACTTCAAGAGAATATAAGATATGAGTGTTCTCCACTGCCCTTAACTTACACCATCAGCTGAGCTGAGTGAAAGGTTTTGATTTTTAGGAGTGGTGACTTGGAGAAAGAGAATCAATATCAGATAATGGTTGCCAATATATTACTTCAAAACCATCAAGAAAAGAGCAACACAATGAATCTATCCAAAAACCATAGAATATCAAAGCAGAAAAAGATTTTCAATATTATATAAGAGTAACATTCCTCTTTTTAAAATGAGAAAACAGAAGTCTACCAGTGGAAAATTGGGACAAGAATCAGTTTCCTTACATGCATGCTCTCTTTGCCACACCATTCGCTTCTAAGAAATAACTCTGTAGAACTCACTTACTATAAAACAATAATCTGTAGCTTTGGTTTTTTTCTTGGTATATACACATAAACAAAAGACTGAACATTATCTCTGAAACATAATATGTGAAGAATGGCAGTATGGCAGCCACCCAAAAAAGCTTTTACTGTTTCCAAATAATTTGTTTGGGTACTTTAAAACTATTTTTTAAATGTAAAAGTCAGTTTCTCTCTCTGCACTCTCTCAATAAGAGATAATAAATGACAGGGTGGGAATTGTAGGTCAGGATCCCATTCCAGAAGTTGGCCAATAATCTACTTATGGATTTCCTGGGCCTTAGGGAAAGTTTTGCTTTTGTAGCCATTCAGTTTTAGGGAGTTAATTTATGTCAAGATTTTCAGCATATACATCTAAGTGAAGTTCTTCCATCAACAACAATTTTAGGTCCAAAATGTAAAAAATCAAATTATTTCTATGTTAAAATCTCAAAATTTAATCTTGCCCTTGATTATAAAAGGAAGTCTTTCCCAGACCACTAAAATTAAATAAACACATACATAATAAAGAGAGAGAAAAAAGTCAATCACACATCTTTATAAGAATAGGTGGTGCCGGGCGTGGTGGCGCACACTTGTAATCCCAGCATTCGGGAGGCTGAGACCAGAGGATCCGGGTTCGAGGCCAGCCTCAGCTACCTAGGGAGGCACTCCGCAACTTAGTGAGACTCGGTTTCAAAATAAATAATAAAAAATAGGGCTGGGGGTATAGCTCGGAGATAGAATGCCCCTGAGTTCAATCCCCAGTACTGCAAAACAAACAAACAAAAAAAAAACAATAGTGGTAACATCTGATGAAGTGTGCTATGAATATAATTTGGATGATTTATTTTACACACACACACACACACACACACACACATGCCTTTGAAAAGAACTAGAAGGAAATACAATAGTATCATTTTGGTGGATGCTCATTTTATCACTTTATTCTTCAATTTTATTTTGTATTAACTATGCTATTTTTATGATCAAAAATTGCCTTTTTCAATATGTTATTGAACATGGCAAAATTGGAAACTAAAATCTCTTTCCCAAATCAAACTTTCCATTGCACATCTGCTAATCCAGGTTTGGCAGTGTTGTTCCTTGCCAACCCCCAGTTCAACCATGGCAGGTATGAAAAGATATGAGAATCATATCTTTTCATCATGCCCAAAGGGAACATTCAAGCTGCAAAACATGTTCATTGTCAATAACTTTAAACTAGAAATAGGTTCATTGTGAAGATAATGAAACACAAGCCTTTCATTTCCATGGGTCCCTTCCTAGTCTCTGGAAGAACTGTCATAATGTCATATTCTTACTATCCCATTCAATTTTTTACAGGACCCTCCTTCTCCCAATGTAGAAGTGTTATGTTTCACAAAATCTAACTTTAAATCAAGAGTAAAAAATGTAGGGATCTTTACCTGGTCATGTCTTTTGGCCACTGACTTGAAACTCAATAAATGAATGTCCGCTGTCTCACACCTGTGATACTTTCACTCTTAGGTATTCCTGAGTAAGTCCATGTCTGAATGTCTCTGGTGCCATCTGTTAACCACTAACTGTATGTTGTCCAGCCAGTGAGGGATTGCCCTGTAATTAGTTACTTATCCCTAAAAATACCTGTTTCTTGGACTTCCTCTTATTTCCCGAAATGATTTGATTTCTTTACCCATTATTCCAGCCAAATTTCTGAATTCTTGCATAGGTTTACTTATAATAGTATATTCCACTTCTGAATCCATGGATCCTGGCTTGAAGCACCAATGTGCTCAACCTGCAGAGCTGCCCTCAATGATGTAGTTCTAAGGGCAACATCTCAGGATTAAAGGGCACCAGTAATCTCTCTGCCCTCACGTTTCATAATAGCTTTCCAAAAGACCAGAAATTTTTTTAAAATCAATTTCTGTTTCCTTAATGTGAGGTCCTCTTTTATCTTTGCCACATTCTCATTCTCTTTCTGTTTCTTTTGTCAAAGCTCAAGAGGCCACAGGGTAGCAGTGGACAAAGAGAAGTTCTGTATCACACTGACTGTCTGACTCTGTCTTGGGTCAACTTCAAAGGTGCCACATCTCTATGGGAATATGAAAATAATTCTCTGTTTAAACACACACACACACACACACACACACACACACACACACACACACACACTCACTCACACCACTTTACAAAGTCAGCCTTTAGTGGAGGTGGCAAGTGTCCCCTGGAAGAGTCAGCAAAGGTTGATTCTTTAAATGAACTTGACACTGAAAGATGAAAATGGAGCTAGTGATACACTTGCTGCCAGGGAGATGCCACTGGCTTGGCACAACTTCTGATGAGAGGTCACATTTAAAGGAGAAGGTTCTGTCTATAACTGGCAATACAGAATGGCTTATATGGCAGCAAGGCCAGTGGAAACCATTCTCCCAAGAGACCCAGACTTTGTCCAGGGAGTTAAGAAGAAAGAGGACAAGTTCTTTAAATATATTCTCTTTTGTTGTTGTTGTTATTCTTCTTCTTTGAGCTTAAGGAGAAAGGGCTTGAACTTCTTTATTATTTTGAATCTGCCTGCCCACACCTTCCTGCCAGGCATAGTAATTTCACAATAATAGCACAACCTAAAAGGTTCTGTCGGCAGAGCTCTTCTCTAATGGCAATATATTTATTAGGTCTTATGGACTTACTGTGTTTCTGGACATGTTTCTCTGGAAATTTTATATAAATACAACTTAATGTGATCCCATTTACTCTTTGCACTAATTTCTTTTTTGCAGTACTGAGGATTGAACTCAGGGGTATTCTACCTCCGAGCTACACCCCCAGCCCTATTTTTTATTCTTTATTTTGAAACCAAGTCTCACTAAGTTGTGGAGTGCCTCACTAGGTAGCTGAAGCTGGCCTCGAACCTGGATCCTCTGGTCTCAGCCTCCCGAATGCTGGGATTACAAGCGTGTGCCACCATGCCTGGCTCTTTGCACTAATTTCATGTGTTAAATGTTACCTTTTCATCTGGGTGTGGTTCTGCAAGCCTGTAATTTCAGTAGTTGGGAGGCTGAGACAGGAAGATTATAGGTTTAAGACCAGTCTCAGCAATTTAGTGAGACACTCACCAACCTAGTGAGACCTGTTTCAAAACAAAAAAATAAAATAGGGCTGAGAAGAATAGCTCAGAGGTAGAATGTTCCTAGGTTCAATCTCCACTACCCCCCCCACACACATACAAGAATACCTTTTCCCATTTTCCATTTTTCGATTGAAGAAACTGAGGCTTGGGAAAGGTTTGCAGTTTGTTTAAGTTCTACTTAGTAATTGGATCTGGGATCTGACCATGACCCTAGGCTCATTTTTCACAATAACATATGCAGTTTGTCATCTTTAGTACCAGGTAACATTTTTAGGCAATAGGGTATAACTTTTGGTAGAGATAAATGATGGTAATAGTATATCCATACTACACTTCAGGAAACAGTTAATAGAAGAGAGGGGAATAATTATGCGAGACCCATGAGAGAGAGAACCATGCTGGGAAATTGGACACCCCATATGTTTGTGCCAATATTGGCACATAGAGAGGCTGTGTTTCATAATTACAGCACTTATATACAAAGATTAGATCCACTTCTCATTGAAACCCAAATCTACCTTTACTATTGGGAATTTCTCTTTGCTATCATTACTAATGCCAGCAATCTATACTGTTTCTGAAAGAAAGGAGAGGGAAGAAGAGATGGGATGTTTTATCTAGATTCAAAATCAGATTGGACTGTCCCAGATATTGACCTGAAGGTATTGTACCAGTTAGTGACAATAAATAAGTGTGTCTGGGGACAAAGTTAAAGCCCATTAGATTACATTGTACATGCTGTGATGAATCTGGGAAAGACAGATGTGAGCAAATTATGGCTAGTATAGTATGTTCCTGGAAGACAGCATATTTAGAAAACGTTCAGATTCTCAGTTGTATCCTGAGCTGTATCAAATGAACACTGTATTCTGAAATCTTTAGGCTGAGCAGATGAAAAGCTGTGGGTGTTAGAGATGAGTTCAGAGTTTGCTCCCATGACTCATTGCATAGCTTTTAACCTGTTGCAGATCGTGTTTGACGATGAAGGACAATCGTGTAACAGTAGCTTCCTAACATATGGGAATATTTGTTTTTGTATGTGTTTTCTACTCCAACTTCATTTCTATGACAAATTTGCCAAAATACAGTAAATAATTTACAGTGTTAGTATTGCAGCAACAGCAGGTCTGTGTGGGTTGGTTGACGATTTATATCTAAAATGAATGGCATATTTCAGAATGAAGTATGTGTACAGCAGGATGTATGGCTATATGTACTCATTGCTCTCAGGCTGTAGCTTTGTGCCAGCACGTTGGTGCACATAGAGTTGACTATACCTGCAGCTAGCACAACATGTGTGCATGCTTGGCATCCTCATGAAATCATTTAAAAAGAATATATACAGTATAACTTCATGCACACACATACACCTCAGAAGGAAAGGAAAGACTTAAGTCAGCACAGCATTTTCCCAGTGTAGGTCTTCAGCTTTTTGCTCTCCAGAGAATAGGCTACCTATTGATTTTGGGGAGGACAGGAGGGCTAGACACTGTAACATAATTGGAGAGGGAATTGGAAGGTCCAGCTCCTTCTTAAATACTTAAAAAACATCCTCCTGTTTCAGCTCTACTTTAACCTCAGTTTCAGTGATTCCAGATATTACAAATACTTGAGTCTTTGAAAGGGTGAGCTGTATATACAGGGCAAATATAGTATCTCTTAATTTAGAATTCAGGTTTCTTAACTGTGTTTATGTTGAACATTGCTGTTTTTATTGAACATTGCTTTAGTTTCCAGGGTTTTATTATACTCATTTCCATTCCTTCTGGGTTTTTTTTTTTTTTTTTGTCCTTTATGTTTTTAAAATCCCCCTACCCCTGTACTTTTGTCAGTTTACTGGAGTTTTGGAAATAAGTAGTGATAAATCTGTGTTCAACCTACTACCCTTAATTATAAGTGTGTTTTATAATTTAGTTTGTAGCTCCTAAATCTCAGCCCTTCTTTGGGGACTCTGATATGATACTACAATATGAATCTCCCTGAATTTGGTGATGCCAAGGAAAAGATAGTTTAGATGTGTTTTTAAAAATGTATTTGATTCCTAACTGGGCAGATCTGAACAGTCACTGAGAAGCTGTACTTGAATTAGGAACTACCAAATACCTTATCCTTAAATAAGCCAAAATTTCAAAGTCTAGGCCTGTGACTAGTGATTGTCTTTCTTTTCAAACATATCTTCCCCTGTTGTTATTAGACTTGGTTATAATAGATTGTTTTTACCTTTTTACTCTCATATCAATTGCTTCCTGCATCCTCAGCTGAAAAGAGAAAGTGTTGGCTTCCTTGCTTTGACCTTGAGCATATTTTCACTTCACAGTTCACCTTGATACTTTGCTCGTTATATAAGAAACACATGTTGGTAAATTTGAGAAGTTTAACAACTAGCCCAGAAAAAAATAGACTTGTAGAAATAATGTAATATAAAATTGCACGTAGTAAAGTTTGTTACAGTTGAAAACTGACTCAAGAGTAATATCTCATGAGAACACTGAGAACGGCAAAAATTGGCCCAAGGAAAATTAGAGCAGAAACAACTGGAAAAAATATAACTGAAAGTAGCTAAAGCTCCACACAGTAGCATCTGATATTGATTAAAAATATTGATGGAACAATAAAATATTCTTGACAAAAGTCTCTATCTGCAAAAAATGATCCCCCAAATTGGATTTAGTAGAATGAATAAACACACATGCAAACATAAAAACCTCACATGTAAAATGAAGAAGCTATAATTGATGAAATTCAATATGAACAAAAGACCTTGATCTTTTTAGTTATTCATTTTACAACTTATACAGAAAAAGCATTGATCACAATAAAGACAATTTTAGTAAAGTAAAAACAAAAATTTAAAAATGGCAATGGTTTAAAAGGATAGTATACAATATTGATCCAAGAATAAAATTGGTAAATAGTTTTTTTCAAAAATACTCTCTACAAAAAGCCAACAATGTTGATACAACCTTGATTAAAATATTTGTATGTGCACAATCTAAAACTTTTTTTTTTTTTGCTGTAAAAATCTCACTTGTTCTTAATACATTCTCAAGCTATTATTCATGTATTCATGTTTAGGACATTTTAAAATAAGTAATGAGGTATGAATGCACAGGTAGAAAAGTACCAGAGTGTGTGGATTAATTCAGTACGTAGCACTGCCTATCATAGTAGCTGGAAGTTGTGCTAAATTGAGCTAAGATCCTGGCTCACTCAGGTTTCTGATCCTGTTTTGAGAGAGACATAGCTAGGATAGTATTTTGCACATAATATGAGTTCAGTGCATACATGTTGAGTATCACATTATTTTATATCCCAGATCATTGCTGTTTCTTGACATATATGTGTCCCCAGTTCTAATTACTTTCTACTTGTTGCCTGCTGAAGTTCCTCCCCTAGTGATCTGACCCACTTATATCTCCTAATTTCTAGTATATCAAAAGGCCAGATGAAGTTCATCCTCATGTAATTCTCAACTGAGACCTTTTTTTTCCCTCTTTCTCTAACAAATCTGCCTTGAGATTTATTTTACCTTCTAATCTGTTTTCTGTGTATCTTCCTTTATATAGTGTCCAACTTTGTGTTAGACACAAGGTAGGATAATAGTTATACACAAATTTAGGATACTGAGTAATTAATTCCTAAACCTGTATATAAACATAATATGATAGAGCTAAGGGGGAAATGGAAGGTAAAGAGCAAATCACGGTGAGCTATATGGCCTGTTCTCAAGAATGAAATGGCCTGCATGTAGTCATGCTCTGCATCCATACCATCCCATTTCCTGGGATAGCTTTTAATGTGACTGCACTTATTATTTGAAATGCAATCCGAGCAGACAGAGGATACCTGTGTGCAAAAGCAAGCTTATAAACAAATCCTATGCCATGTATCAGTTATTTGAAATGTGTCACCTTGGATTACACTCCTTGCTCTGTCCTTCTATTCATGTGAATCTTTGAAGACTGATTCTTTTATGAAACCTCTTTAATCTTGCAATAAATATGTGCATATTAAGGATATCTGATGGAAAGGAAAGAAGGCATCCTAAATGTATATTTATGATGGCTTTGTAAACAAGCATGTGTAAAATAAAAAAAAAAAAAGTTGTGTTTCATTGTGAGAATGTGTGTACTGGCTTGTTAGCAAAAGAAAATTTTAAAAAATGCAATATTTTTAAACAATCCATGGTTCAAGAAAGATACAATACATACAAATTAAATTTAAAAGCATTACTCTCTACCTAATAGAAATATTTATAAGAAAACAAAACTTAAAATTTAAAAGTGAGATTAGAGATCATAGAGTAATTATCTTATGTTGAAATGAAGAAATTGAGACCCAAATAGGTCAAATGGCTTACTCAAGCCCAGGAAACCAGTGAATAATTGTACAAGTTCTAATACAAACATATTCATGTAAAGCATTTTCCATTTAATATTGATGCTATTTGGTAACTCACTTCTAATATATGGTAGGCATCCTGCTAAATTATTTATTACAGCTTTTTGGGAATTGCTATGCAACAGTGTGACGTTGTATATTTACTGATGAGGGGCTTAGTGTTGAAAGAGACTATGTAAATTGTCAAAGGTCCTGAAATAAATATTGAATGGAGATTTTAACCCAGCTCTCATTGCCTTCAAAGTGCATTCCACTAAGCCACAATGGTGGGAGATCATTCTCCATAATTCTGGATTTTTTTCCATGACTTCTGTTCCTCAGGAAGGATGTTCATATTTACAAACAACCATTCAAGCTGGAGTTACTGACTCTCTAAAGACAGAGTTTAAGAGAGACAACGGAGATGATAAACTCTGTGGCCCTTCTTGGAAGAGACTGGCTTAATTTCTAAAGTAAGAAAAGTTGGTGTCTTTTTTCAGAGGGCATAATAGACTTTCCAGGAATCCCTTCTGGAATTAGGAGCTTGCTATCTCCGAAACTCGGTGTTTCTAGAGTGTGACACAGACCCAAATGCACAGTCCCTGCCTGGGATGGCTTTACATCACTTTCATGGAACTTGGGGCAAGGGACACTGATGTGAACATATGGCTTCATGAGTAGGAAATTGTCTAGATGCATGTGGGTTCATCATTTCCTTTTATGAAAAACATATTTATGGAAGTAGGAAGAGGAAACTGTAGGATCTGCTTGACCACTTGGCACATACTATGTCTCCAAACTGTAAATCTGCTTGCCAAATTTGTGGAGAGAGATTCATTCTCTGACAAAGGCAGGGTTCACACTACCAAATCATTTAATTGTGAAAAAATGTGAGATATGTCTTAGGCCCATTGGTCACAGCTTAGATTCTGTGGAACTCATTAAAATCCCTAGGAAACAGCATAACAGGCATTGATGAGTTACAGTAACAACAGAATGAGAATGGCAGTTATTTACTAATTTAATTGAGTTAATTTCTCAAAAGCACTCATTTTCACTCTAATCCTGGTGCTATCTATAAACATTTAGGAAATTGTTCCATAAGTATTTCCCGAGTACTCCCATTCAGGAAGGTGGCTATCATTTCTAGCCATACACCCACCATTTGCCAACTTTGCTCTTAAAAAAATACTACCCTCTCTCACTATTCTTCACATACACACACACACACACACACACACACACACATCATCCTCTCCTGTTTATGCTTTCACTTATTGGTAAAATGTAATTACTTCTACCACATGACCCAGCAGACATCTACCTAAGAGGCATATGTTAGAAATTCTCCAATCTTTTATCATTGACTAATGGCTTATTCCCATAATTGTTACTGTTGTTCTTTTGTGAATTCCTCCACATTTAATGCAATTTTCCAGCATCATAGCCTTTAAATGAAAAGCACAATGCAGGAGCATCACCACTAGGCAGGCTACTCAGGATCCATGAACTGGTTATCCATGAATGGCTTAGAATGAGTCTTGGCATCTTTGGCCACCACATCACATGGTTTAATCAGATGCTATCTGACCTGTATGGCTATGGCCTTCTCTGCTCAAGCCTCCCACACTGATAATGCTACTAATGGAAGTAATGAATATTCACCCTATGGAGTTTACGTGGTCTGCTGTGTCCTCTGGTATAGTGAGTTTTGAGGAAAAAGGAGAGGAAAGTGGATATATAAGTAGCAAAGTGGGATGCAATTCTCTAGTCTTTTCAACAACAACTGTGATAAAAGGAAGATGGATAGGAGGAGCAGAAAAAACTGTTTGTGTGTGTGTGCAAGAGGCTCTGGTTAATTTATCCTTACTGAAATAGTCTCTGGCATGAATCAGACCATGGCAGACAGAAGTACTCTATTCCATGTCAGTAGAATTAACTAGTTTTTCATTTTGGACAGACTTAAAAAAAAAAAAGAAAGAAAGAAATCAGAGCTTCAGAAACAAAATGGTCACAGTTATTCTTTGTACTTTGTTCATACCTCAGTGCCATAGGGGTGAGGCAAATTGAAGATATTAGGTCATTAATTTCCACGGTATTCTTGTGAGGGAGTACAATGGAAACTAATTATCCCTATGTTATAGATCCTGAGAGAAGTAAAGAGACCTCTCTGCAGCTTTGTAATTCATTGGCAGTGGAACCCCAAACCTCAGTTTAATTTCATAATAGTTCATGGGTTTAGTGGAGTTCTGCAGAGACCTTACTTGCAGGGAGGGAGCATCTCACTGAGCAGTTTGCTGAATAGGTGGTCTATGAGCCTTCACAGTGAGATTTCCAAAGAGGGCTGGCAAGGTCCAAAAAAGAAGGGATAGGCATTTCTGTTTGTTTAGGAAAAAAAAAAACTGAGGAAAACATTTAACTAAGTGACTAATTTTTTAGAATAAAGTGATGTCAGTTCCTAGTATTTTTAATTGTTTTGGAAATATCATAAACAGACCCTTCCAAAACCCATCAGCTTTCAGGTTTTAGAAAAGGTGACCCACAGTATCTGTTGGAATTGCCATGCCTGTCATCCCCTCACCAAACGTTCTCCATCCTCCTCTGAAATAGGCTGTTTTTGTGATGCAGAAGTTCTCTGGCCAGGGTTGAGAGAGAATAAAAGAGGGTGGGAATTGTATATAAGACAATCAGGAAGACTAATAGTAATGTTAGATGATTTAAAAATCATGGCAGAAAATTTTTTTCCTAGAGTCACAGAAAAAAGTGAGGTGGATAGTAGAACAGGGTAGTTAAGAACATAGGTGGATACAAACAGTTGATGGTAAGCAATATGCAAAACCAAATAAGGAAAAACTGTCTTCCAAAGATAAAATGATCCGATGTTTGACACATATAATTAAGATGTGGAGAAAAGTTGAGCAAGAATTATTGAAGGACAGCTAAGAAAACAAATAACCCAATAAACAAATGGGAAAAGGATCTAAATAGACACTTCACAAAAGAAGAAATACAAATGGCCAATAAATGTATGAGGAAATGTTCAACATCATTAGCAATCAGAGAGATGCAAATCAATCAAAATTACCTTGAGATTTCACCTAACTCCAATCAGAATGACAATCATCAAGAACACAAACAACAACAAATGCTGGTGAGGGTGTGGAGAAGTGGGAACACTAATACATTGTTGGTGGGATTGCAAATCAGTGGAATCACTTTGGAAAACAATATGGAGGATCCTCAGACAAATGGGAATGAACCTACCATATGATCCAGCAATACCACTTCTGGGTCTCTACCCAAAAGAACAGAAACCAAACTATCAAACCAATGCATGTGTATCTATGTTTATAGCTGCACAGTTTACAATTGCCAAACTATGGAAACAGCCAACATGTCCATCAACAGATGAATGGATTACAAAACTATGTGATATGTACACAATGGAATTTTATTCAGCCATAAAGAAGAACAAAATCATGTTCTTTGCAGGGAAATGGATGTAACTGGAAAACATTATGTTAAGTGAGATTAGTCAGTCACAAAAAGTTAAAAATCGAATGCTCTTCCTAATATGTGGAAGCTAGGGAGAAAATGGGACATAAGAGGGACTCCAGATGAAGAAGGGGAATCCTTAGGTGAACAAAGAATTTGACTTAAAGGAAGGTGAAGGCGGGAGGGGGGACACCCTAATGAGCATGATGTACTTTCATGAACACATCAAAGTCAATCACTAAACTGACCTTTAGAAGGAGGGAGAAGGAGTGGGGCAAGAATTGGGGAAGGGTTAAATGAGAAATGTGTGCATGTATGCCTTTACCTATACTAGCTTGTACCTAACAAAGATGTGTGATTACAATGCACCAAATAAAAAAAAATGAAAAAAAAAACAAAGAGCCCTCCTGCCCTCCTATGGAAAAAAAAATTATTGAAGGGGCCAGACATGTGGCTCAGTGTTAAATACTTGTCTATCATGCACATGGCCCTGGGTTCAGTCTGAAGCACCCATACAAATCCATACAAGTGTGCATACACACACACACACACACACAATATTAAAGAGAATTTCAGCTCTAGGGTTGGAACTTACTGTGCTTTGATGTATTCTGGGCATGTACACATACACACATGCATGCATGCACATGCGCGCGCGTGCACACACACACACACACACACACACACACAGGATTGATGTTTTATTGCTTCTGTACCTAGTAAATATGTAAAAATCCTGTCCTGGCCATATTCATTGGAAAAGTGCACTGAAAGCACTGCTAGTTATGAGCATGTGAAATCTAAGGATGGAGCATCTGTCAAGCCCTGCATCAGGACCAGCAGAGCAGTCAGGCTACAAGACCTCAGTAATGAGAACCAGAGAATGGGGAGCCCTCAGCACTGAGGGCTCAATAATTCATCAAAGAAAATAATTCCCCATAAAGAAGGCAGCAGCCACCACACTAACCAAAGGAAGCATTTACAGAGCTAAGTCTAAATGAGAAAAAAAAAGGAGAAGGAAGTTTGAAATCCTGTTGCCACTGAATGGGATTGTCAGACACATAAATCTTTAACTTTTCAAGCTTCTGAAGAGCCTGGTGGAGCAGCAGTTTATGCTACATATGAGCCATTGCTAACTTTTCTTTCTCTTCAATACATACTCATTCAGAGCTTGGAAGTCTGATATATCACGGATTAGATGCTTACTCCCCCAGGGTCTGAACTCGGTAATGAGAACTGGCTATAGCAGCATTACAGAGGCAGCATAAAGTAGGGTTTTTAGCACTCACCTAGTAACACCTAGTATCTCCTAACACCTAGTAACTCTGTTTCCTGTAGAATAGTAAGAGCAAAGTATACAAAGTATACATGCATATATATATACATAAATATATATATAAATATATATGTATATATGTGTGTATATATACAAATATATATATGATATATTGGTGGTACTGGGAATTGAACCCAGATGCCTTCTACCTCTGAGCTACATCCCCAGATTGATTTTATTTCTTATTTGGAAATAGGGTCTCATTAGGTTGCTGAGAGCCTCACTAAATTGCTGAGGCTGTCCTTGAACCTGTGATCCTCCAGTCTCAGCCTCCCAAGTACTAGGATTACAAACATGCACCACCACACCTGGCTGCATTTATATTTTTATTTACATATTCATTTACATAGTAATAAAAAATTATTGAGCCATTACTATGCCTTAAACCAAGGCCATTATGCTGCAGATAAGAGACAGAAGAATCTATCAGGGTCAATTTCTAAATAATACCTACAATATTAGGTTATATTCAGTGCCATGAGTCTGGGAACATACCTGTAATACCAGCATTTGGAAGACTGAGATAGGAGGATAGTAAGTTACAGGCCAGCCTCAACAAGTTAGCAAGACCCTCAGCAACTTAGTAATACCATGCTTTAGAATAAATAATTAATAGGGCTGGGGTCTATCCCAAAGGTAGAATGTCCCTGAATTTAATCCGCAGCAGAAAATAAATAAATAAATAAATAAATAAATAAATAAATATTATGTTTAGTTTAGTGCCACAAGAGAATTGGATATGAAGTGACAAGGAAATTTGGAAACAAGAATGATCAATTCTTATTTAGGAAAACTCAGAGAAACTCTAAAAGAGGAGGTGACACCAATGCTGAGACTCAAAGTAAAGTTTGAAATTATCTAAAGAACCTAGAGCAGCCTTAGCAATGCAGAAAAAGAAGATAAACATAGTTATGTTGTGTTCAGTCCCATGAGGCTGCTTGTATGCTTTATCTGTTGTACAGAGCCATATATAGCCCCCTACTCTGCATCACAGAATAACTTGAGAATATTGCAGCCAAGAATGCCTGGATTAAATGATTTGACAGACCATAGGGAAAAGCAGATGAGCAAACAGAGTGGATGCTTTGAGTTATTGTGTCAAAGTATGTGATGTAAAGAAGTAGCAGACCTCTTTGGGCACCTATCCTGAACTGCAGTTCTTCACAGATGACTAAAAATTATAACCTTTCCTCTAGTACTTGCATTTTGAGGGAAGACAAATGAACATATGTTCGTGTGTAAATTAACACCAAATAGAATTGCTATTTTTGTATACCATTTTATGGTTCATTAAGGGTTTTCACAACATCTTGTTTGAATCTCATAATTACTGTGAAATAAATTGGGAAAATATTGTTAGTATCCTCATATTACATAAGGACAAGTATAGTGTGCCCCAGTGAAGAGAGAGAACTGTCTAAAATCAGGTAGCTGGAGACATGACCACTCAAATACATTCATCTTTGCTTGCCTTTATTAGCCATCACCATTAGCAGCCAACATCTTTCAGTTCATTTCCGATCATGGTGCTTAATCATCTCCAAGTCTCTGCTTTAGACTGGACCTTAGCATGTCTTATGCATGCAACAAGGTCTGATTTCAATTTGGGCAATGGTTGCTTTCAATTTTTTCTCAGAGATCTTAATAATACTCCACACAGCGATATGCCTTCCAGAGGTGGTAAATTGAGAATTGTCCAATAGTAATATGGTGTAGCCCAAAGGCTTCTTCTGACTCTTCTTTTTTTAGCAGTTAGGGATGTAGTAGAAGCAATTTAAGATGCCTGTAAGAGAGCTATAAGAGATATTACATACAGACATTAGAACTGCGGCTGTTTTGTGTCTGTTCCTAAACTATATTTCAGCCTGCCAGTAAGTATTGCAATTATGTTTGGCACAGCACCTGAAAAAAAAAAAAGTCAAACTTATGGTGTCTCCACTCCCAATTCAACCTAGATGCCCTTGGAGTTCTTGAAGCCTATGCTGCATCCATGATCCTGAGTTGTCAAGCTATACAAGGAGTGCATCATAGAAGATACTTGCAGGGCACACTGACTTGCAATGCCAGATATTCAGTAACCACAATAAAACAGTAGTCTCTGGTCTGTATAGTGAAAATGTTTGAGGTATACCTAAGTTGATATGGGCAGGCAATGATATCTTCTGGTCTATTTTTCTCTAATTGTAGAAGAAAGAGGGAAGATACACTTTTATGTACTTTTTTCTTTTTTGGCTACCTCCAATTTTTCCCTGTCTCCCAGAGAAGTTCTGAAGCTTTTCAGAGACTCCGGGAGTCAGCAGGTATACTCAGTTAGGTGAGAGCTTTTTCTCTCATGAAATAATCAGACAGCAGAGCTGGCCGGGGTCCCTCTCCTGGCTGGATGCCCTGGGGATTTATTTCTATAAAAAGACCACCTAGTGAGGTTGTCTAGACACATCATTTTTCCTGGATAGGGTGGTTCAGTAACTGAAAGAGTGTCATGGGAATAATAATTTCTGAAGGGGAGTGGAATGTGTTTCTTCAGAGTCTGAAGAAAAATTTGAAACCTTATTATTTATCCCTAAAACTCCTTGCACTTTCAACACATTGCAATATTGACCAACACAGGCTGTGAAAATTTAGCCAAGGTGATAGTCACAGGAATGATTTGGGAGATTATGTAATTTTACTGTTCAAAAAAACTTAAACATGCTGAAGAGAAGGGCTTTGCTCTTACTGAGAATGGTAAAGCCACTCTTCAGCTATGAAAATCACATATAGCTGTCCAGCCTATCACAAAGGATTAGCATCAGGCTGGAGAATGATGAAATCCTTTTCTTCCTTCTCTCCCCACCAGTCTGCCTGTTCCACATATTTACATTTTGTTTTCAAACTCTATCTCATATTTGGAACCTGAAGTATTCTTTGTGGGATAACGGAGCTTCCCTGCAGAGCATGACAACAGACAGACCATTTTCCCCTGCCTTCATTTTCCTTCCGTGGTAGTCTCGGGATTCCATGGATTACACATCATCTATAATTTTTCATAATCAAGATTTCTCTAGAACAGTTTGTCTTTTACACGTGTCCTTTAAAATTCTGTGATTGATTGTGTTTCTGATAAAAAAAAATACTTATGCTGTCATCATTTCACAAGATGAAATTAAGAGATTAAATTAAAGAGAGGAGGAAGGAAGATACAGGGTAATTGATAATTAGGTGAACTTCACTCCCGCTCCCTCAAGATCGCTCTCTGGTCTTTGAGCTAGATTTTGGAGAGTAATGAGTTTTCATTTGAAGCCCACCTTGTAGCCAGTTGGAGCCTCGTTCTGTCCTCTCAGTGTGAGCTGTCTGTGGTAAAAGGCTCATCAGCGGTAATGGGACAGCCATTCACCCCTGCTCCTCAGGCTGCCGCTGACTGCTGACCAGCCCTGAGCACTACTATGAATAATGAGGTAAAGATCAAATAGAATTTGGTCGCATTCTCACACAGAAAGCCACAAATGGGCACACTTTCACATGTTATGTAGGGAAAGCATTTGAATTGCTGTCAGCTAATTGGATAAATTAGGAAAGAAGAAAAATGCATTTCTCCCCCAAATTGCACAGATGACCATCTATGGTCTTGACTTATTTTGTGGCAATATAGCCTAAAAATCTTATATAAATTTAACTAAATTGAAGATAATATTTTGGCTTACTTTAAACACCAGACAGGGATTTTCTATCTAGAATGAGAAAGGAATTATTTCATTATATACTCAGGCTACATCTTCCATAGTCAAATAATGTCAGAGGGGACAATCTCAGGGGTTTGTGGCTTTATGAGAAATATCTGAAGTATATTTTCCTATTTGGGCTATATTTTTGTTGAATCACAAAGAAATTCATAACTGAATAGATTTAAATAGTAATGTGTATTTGCAGCTTTGCTATTAGTTTAAGAAAAAAAACAAAAAAACAAAAAACAGGAAACTCTGAAAACAGATCATTTGGATTTCAAACAGATCTTCACCATTTTTAGCTCTACAGTCTCAGCAAGTTACTCTCCCTCTTGGAGCTTCGTTGAGAAATGAAGCTAATAATAGTGTCTCCTTAGGTTGGTTGCTGTGCGGGTGGAATGAGATGTTTAGAACTGCACTGGCCATCTCTGGTTCACTCACTGGGTCTTTCTGTTGATGTGATCTTTAATTAAAGAGACATGCATGGTCTTACATTCTATTCCCAGGTGCTTGGTCAAGAAATTCACAGCACAAACTTGCAGAGACTGAAATTAGTGTACTTAGTTACAGCAGCATGATCTGTGAACCCTAGAGCACTTTGTAGGCCATAGGCAGTATGTGCTTTAGTTAGTTATGTGAGGGCCAGCCATGCTGTTTTCAACTCAAGATCCAGATGTGTCTTTGGGCAACTGGCCTGGGGAGACCTTTAGCTAATACGAATCAAAACTGTGGGGCTCCTGCTGTGTGGAGGCCAACACCACTGCTCACTTAACTTCCCTGCAGCTCTGTAAACAATGTCCTATACTACCCTACAGCCCTGTCGAGGCTCTAACCTTCCTAGTCGCTATACTAAAAGTAATCCTGGTACTGAATAGTTATTAGTACTTTATCTCTTACTCTGAACCACATCGAAATCTAATCTCTCCATATCCCTCATCATCCTCATCTCTTGATCAGATATTGATTCATCCAGGACTGCTTCCTCACCTTTCAGTCTTTGGCATTCCTGCCTATGAACTTATTTTGCTCTCTGAATGCTATAGGAACCCTCTGTGTAAAGTCGCTGTCTTAAACATAGTTCATAAATTCATTATTCCAGTCTTCACCACCATTCAGTGCCTCAAAATTTCTCTCAATGGCATCATTTGCTTTGATCTAACAGGATATAGATATTATGACATTGCTAAGGGTTTTCCAAGACTTTCATGTAAGTTCCTGACTCCTATGCCTGATCTAAGTCAATGTATATGAGGCCTTGCTTCTTGTAAATTCTGTAGTCTCACCTACTATTTGTGTGTGTGTATGTGTGTATATGTGTGTGTGTGTGTGTGTTTGTTCATAGGAAAGTAAGATATCTTTTAGCCTGGTCCCTCTAAGTATTTCAACATTAATACTTGTTTTATTAAGGAAAGACTAGGTTATGCTACAGTAACAAAAAATTCCCCAAATCTTAATATCTTACAACAATAAAGTATCATTTCAATTCACTCAACATATATAACATAGATTGGGTGTGATTCTGTTCCATGTTATCTTTATCTTAGGTGATGGAGTGACTTAAGTCTGGAGTAGCACTATCAGTTAGGAACTAAATCATGTGATCATGTCTTATCTCAACAAAATAGGAATGTGTAATCTTTATATAGTGAGGGGGCCATCATAGGAAGTTTATGAAATAGGTATGAGCAATAATATGATTTGCTTTTATAGTAAAGTAGTTGCTGTAACTGTAAGGAACAACTGTACTAAAAACTTTAAAGTTCTTCAGGTTTCTAACACAAGAAGTTTAAATTCTGTCTTTCTATTTCTCCAAATTGCACAAAAAGTGGTAAAATCCAGTGATTCAGAAATTATAGTTTTTACATTAATAGCAAGGTAGGTTTACACCTTATTTTTTAAAGAAACCTTATTTCAGAATTTCTTCGAAGAAAGATAGTGACTATTATAGGGGAATTACTTAAAATTGTTCCTCTTTTTACCTGGCACTTTATCCAGCTACAAAAGATCAGAAGAAGCAAATCAAGGTCATTCTTTAAAATTATGGATCTCTTTGATATTATATAAAAATACGATGCAAATACACCATCAAAGACTGAGCTTGGTTATAAAGGGAAAGGACATATCCAGCCAATTTATTCAGAAAAAATGCATATGATGAAACCTTTAAATAAGTAACTGATAAGCAGGAAATGCCTAGTAATAAAAAGACTAAACAAATGAGAGTAAAATCTCATGTGAACCCATGGGAAATATAATGTTATACTAGGAAACTGACAACAAAATTAATCTAATAAATGTGAAATGCATAATATATCAATTCAATAACCCTGTAGTGAATGCACTATTTTGCTTTCTCAGTAAAGTGACTTATTTATTATTGTTGTTTTTTTAGGAACAGGAATAAGTACTGAGAATTTTAAAAAGCTGGAGCTATTTCAATTCCTTTGAAGGAATAAAATAAGAGCAATGTAACTGACTTTCTAGGGACTGCAGAAAACTTGTTTATTTTAGGTTTTATATGAACAAAGGTGTTCCCAGCTCAGATATTGGCTTAGTTTCAACAAAACTGCAAGAACACTGAATAATTTGGACCTTGGTGAGAAAAAGGCTGTATTCTAGTGAGAAAGGAAAATCATCAATTCCTATTTCTGAAGGTTTTTGTACATACAAAGGTTGTTATTATGCCATATTTTTAGTTTAGTATGCAAGAGAGAGTAGTACTTAGTGTATAATTTGCCATTACAAATAAAATAAAATAAAGCAAATAGTTCACAGATTGTGGCAAGCAATAGCAAGTAATGGTTTACACAAGGAATCACCAATCTCTGAGTTCAAATAGTAGAAAAAGGATGTAGGATAATAATCATTTGATGAGATGTGTGAGTTTATAAATGTTTGTGTTTTTACCTTTGTCTAGCAAGGTAAATGCCCTCTTTAATTATTTACAAATATTCATAGGAGAAAGTGGCTATCACAAGATGTTTTTCCATATTTTGCGTATGGAGAAAATGAAGAATTGATTTAGGGATAAGTAAAGATATAAAAAAGTTGACTAACAAAGTCTGAATAATTCAACTCTAACTCCAGCATAATCCACCAAACAGTCCAAGTTCATCTCCATGAAACATAACCCAAAGAATGACTTGTAATATCTACTTTCCTTATCTATGGTCTGCAAACTCGATCATCTTAATAATGCAATTGCTGATGGGGGATTAACCACCCTAAATCTCTTGAAGTTGGTAGAATGGCATGTGGCAAAAGGCTAATTAGAGAGGCCTTGATAGACTACAGAAAAAAGTGTGGCCACATGCCTAATTCCTCTGTGGATGAGCCTGAGTTCTAAGAGCCTTAGAGATACTCTGAAATGTTTTGCCATTTGGGAAATTAAAATTTACAGTGACAAAATTGCATATGTTTAAAAAAAAGCCAAACACAACCAAAAGAATGACTTCAATTAATGGGTCAGCCTAGGGAAATGGATTTTTATTTGTTAAGAACCAAGGGACTGAAAAAAGACCCATCAATATACAGTACCAGGTAATTCTAATTAACTACTGTAAGCAAGAAGTTTGTCTCACTTAGTTTAAAGGCCACAGGGGAAAATAACACTTTCTTCTTAATGCATGGACATAATCTAACATTCTGTAAAGGAAAGAACTGAACTTCCTTTGAAATGTTTGATTCTTCTTTGTTAGCTAATATTTTTGTAAATTAGTATTAGATTAGGTATTTTAACTTTCAAAGTATTTTGTAATCTTAAGTTTTATAATAAGAACATTCTTGATCATTACCACTTTGTTTTCAACCAATGTAAAAAACATGAAAGGAAGCAAGAACTTGGAAATATAAAAGGATAATAAATATAGAGTTTCACCTTTTATTGAAATGTAGAGAAAAGCTGTCATCTGATTGCCAGTATGATCTATTTAATTTCTATTTTCTGCCAATTTGGTGTCTAATATTACTTTTTATTGAAATGTCAATTTATTAGCAACTATTATAAAATTAGTAAATTAATCATTTAATTAATGTTGAAAATTTCCTTCTACAATTCATACATCAACATATTTTATATATACAATATGATGAATATTAGTATCTACTCTGTAATTTTTACTTAACATACCAAATGCAATATTTTGTCATTTGTCTAAATATTGATCAGTTTATTGGCTGCATGACATTTTGTGGTGTCAACATGTTATAATTTATGTATCTCTTCGCTAATGTGAAACATTTATATTTCTTCCAATTATTATTGAGTTTTTATCATATTGTTAATAATCCCACAATGATCATTTTTATATTAATACTGAATTATTTCCTCAAGATAAATCTTAGGATTGTGAAGCTAATGAGTCAAAAGATATGCCTATCCTCATGGCATTTTTGCTACATATTCTTATTTTGCATTATACATGATGACCAATACAAAAAGCTAATGGCAATGAATGAGAATATCCTTTTCACCACAACAGTAGAAATTATGAAAAAATACATACCTCATTAAATGCAATGCAGTGTTTCAAGCTCACTTAAATTTCTATTTCTTTGTCAATTAGACAGTTATATTTAAGTTAATTAAAGGCACTAGAACCATTAAACTTTGATTCTCTGAGTTGTTCAGGTGAGTATAAAATTGAGTTTCAGAAACTCCATGAACGGAACTTATTATACAATGGCATATCACTAAATAAAATTATTTATAAGGTTGAACTACCTCAGTTCCTTATAAAATGTACCAAAAGTATCTTGTTAAAAGAATGATCTCATTTTAAAAGACTTCAAATGAATTCATTATAACAAGGCATGGACCCCAAGGGTATGGCTGCAGTATTTCAACTTTTATTTTGTCTTTGATTGAAAATTTGATTTATTAATAGCGTTTCACTGATTCTTTTACCCATGTGCATAGTATAATTCATCTTGATCTTGCTTTCAGGAACAAACAAGAAAAGCTTGCTTTTACATTGGTTTGCTTGATCTTTCCCTGGTTTCAAAGTTTATCACTGAACTCTATATAAGACATAAAGAGAAAAAAATAGAAATACTTTTTAGGAGAAAGATCCTATTATAGGTCCTATAGGCAAGCTAGAAAGGGAGAGTTGGGTGATTTTTTTCTAAATTATATCTTATGGCTTTGAGGGGACTGTTGTACTACCAATTGGACCAGGGATCAAATTCCAACTGTGGTATTTTTGTGCATTGGTTACAGAGTCCAGCAGGAACATCACTGTGGATTAAGGCTCATTTCCTTTTAGTGGTTTTTACCCATTGACTATTTCCACATTCAACTTCATTTCATCTATTAAGTAGCCATTTTAAAAATAAGGCAAATGATAGATATATTGCATATCATGTCCACATTCACATAGCAGGTATCTATTAATATTACTTTTTAAAAATATCTGAGCCCAAGTACCCAATCAACTAAATCTATATCATGTTGCCTCCTGTCTTTGGACATTTACTATAAATTATAATTTATTTTTACTATAAATTATAACATATCCCTCATGGCAGCTGCTTAAATATTTAAAGCATTTCTAATGTCTATCATGAACCTCCTGATCTATAAGACTAAAATCGCCATGTTATTCAGTTCCTTGGTCTTGGACTCCCCAGCCTCCAGAAATGTAAAAATAAATTTCTATTATTTATAAGTCACCTGACCCATGGTATTTTGTTATAGCAGCCTGGACAATCTATGTCAGATACTTGTAACTAAAAAGGGTGTGATGCTGAACTGACAAGTATCTAAAATAATCAAAGTGGCTTTGGAGTTAGATAATGACTATAGGCTGAAAGAATTTTGAAGTGTGTACTAGAAAAGGCCTACCTGGCTGTGAGTTTTTTGTAAAGAGAGGTTCTGGTGAGGGCCAGAAAAAAAAGAGGAGAACTACAGTGAAAATGTTACACTTCTTACAAATGTCTAAGTAATCTTCAACATAATGTTCATAGGCTACTCTGATGATAATCTCAGGCTGAAGTGAGGACCATGTGATTGAAAACCAGAAGAAAACCAAAATAGGTGATAACACACATATATCTGGTATGCCAGCCCTGATATGAAAATTGATTGTGTTTATAGAATTGGTACATAGATGAGAGTTTACATGAAGACATAGCCTGGGAAGCATATAAAATGGGGCACAAGATACAAACTAGTCTTAGAAATGGCTCCAGACTGATGATAAGAGGAAATTAAAGGAGAAAGATGATAAAAACGAAAAGTTGTCATGCCAAAGGACTATGAGTCTTGGTGAAATCAAATAGTAGACCTAGTAAGGCTGACGAACCCTCAGGGGTGAAGTGGGTAAAAATTAGGAGCATATACTTGGAGCAACACAATGAAATACAAGACTGTGAAACAGAATGCTCAAACAAAGTGAAGGAGTTTGTGAGAATGGAAAAAAAAAAGTCCGAGTTGGTAAAGATGGCAAAAATTCCAGGGTGAAATGACAGGGGTGAAATGCTAAGTTAGAAAGAACTACAAGAGACTCAGATATCAGAAAGACAGGGTTATTGACAGGCAGAAATTATTGCCAGGAAAGAAAGCAGGGAAGCATAAGGATTTGAGGATGAGAGAAGAAGACATCAAAATTTGGTTAATTTAGTGGAAGTGGACAATATAATTTTTGTACAATCCCTTCTTCTTCATTTTCTTCCTTTTATCCTCCTCCTCCTTTTCCTCCATATTAGTTCTTTCCCCCTTATCTATATCTTCCTCCTCAACTCCTCTTTTTCATCTTTTGATTGATTTTAAACTGTATTAGAAGATAAAAGTTCTGATTTTAAAGGCTAGATAGATCTTATGAATTTGCAGCTAAGTTTCCAAAATAAAAGAAAAAGCAGGTTAAATAAAAGAGTTTAGTATTGATATTACTATTCAAAAATGATGCTGTACACATTCCCCAAAATTATATAGAGAATGTTTAATGGAAAAATGATCCCTACTCTCAACAAATAACATATCTTTTTCCTTTCTTCCCATTTTGGCAATGTATCAGCCAGGTATTTCATCAGTGTGAACAAAATACCTAACAAGAAAAACCTAGAGTTGGCTCACAGTTTCACAGGTTTAATTTACAGTTTTTTTACTCCAAGACAGAAAGATCATGGCCACGAGGCATGCTAAATGAAACTTATTCAATTTATGGCAGAGAGAAAGAGACAAAAAGTGGCCAGGAATAGGTATAGTCCTCAAGGCCCCACCCCCAGTGATCCATCTCTTCTAGTCATACCCCATCTCTGAACCTGACTGCATGAGAGACCAGGCTTTAAGACATGGGTGTTGGAGGACACTCCATAGTTAAACCACAATAGGTAATATATGAGGACTGAAGATTCCAGTAAATATGATTTAATATATCTTGATAAAAAAGTATTATAATTTAATATGCTGATTGATGCTACTTCCTATGATACAGCTAAATACACATAAATCCTCCAAGTGACAATTGGTATGTATTCTTCATTGCCAAGAAAAAGATTTTAGACAAGTTGCCAGATAGTCCCCCTACCTTTGTCTAATTCTCACATATCTATCTATATATTTTTATCTTATAATACCTTTTTATAATATATTCATTTTCATTATGAACATATAGTTATATAAAGTAAATAGTAATTACATAAAGCATATAATAAATGTAATAATAATTTAAAGGTAGATAAAAATGTGTGTGTGTGTATGTGTGTGTGTACATGATGTAATCTTGTCTGGATTTAGTCTTTCTTACTTTATTTTATCTTTCCAAAACCACAAAAAAAATCTATCAGATATAATATGTTAGACTTTTTATTTACTTAAAATCCCATAGTACTAATTTTGTTCTGTTGTATAGTTTTCTTCAGGCATAGTATAACTCATTTTTCTCCTTAAGAACAAAGTAAGCTCTAGGAAAGTTAAGATGAACTCCTATCTCACCACACAGCAATAACACATATTCAGATACCCACAGGTGTACATATATACAGAGATATAGGCTTTGGTGGTCCCTTCTTCTACTGGAGGCCCGCAACAAGAATGGCTTTGAAACACAAGTCAGCCTTTATTTACTGCAACCTCACCCTAAATGTAACAATTCTGTTCTCACATTTCAGAAAGGTTTCAGGTACTATTGAAGATGGAGCCTGATAAGCAAATTTTTGTACAGTTCTGCTTGTGCTCTCTTTTCTTTTTTCACTTTTCATTTTAAATAATGAAAGAGATACTGCCGGAAAGGTCAAATGCTTTAGGTTTTGTCAGGCAGTTTGGGATTTCTCCAGTGAAGAATACATCCCAGTTCCCTGGAATGTCAAATCACAGCTGAGTCGGTCACTAGAACCAGGACAGATGGGATCCCCTGGGAGGGTTGGCCCATTTCCCTTCTTAGCACACACAATTAAAACTTGAAACTATAGATTTCTTTGACCTCAAATTTGTTTGATAAAAAGAAAGAAAAAGAAACTCTACATTTTAACCTCTAAGAGAGTTAAAGCCAAAGATTTGAAAACTGTTTCTCTCAAGAAAGATCAAGGGGGACGTGCATGATGTAGAAATGGAATAGCATACTTTTATATAGATTATTTTATACAGAAGTTGTAAGTAAATGTCCTTTGTATAGAAAATTGCATGTGATTGATCAATAGTACTATTGTTAATATTGGGGTCTAATCTTTGGCTTCAAAGAATGAGGCTTGGATGCCTTAGGCTATTATCCTGACTATAAGATTTTGCGTGGTGTGCATGTGTGTGTGTGTGTGTGTGTGTGTGTGTGTGTGTGTTGAAAAGTTTCACAGGTATTTTATATCTATACATTTAAAGTTAGATAGGAGCAGACTATGATTTTTAAAATATCTCATGAAGACAGGATTCCTGTCTAATATGCTAGTGACAATTTTCAGCATTATACCTGACCCAAAATTGATTTTCAGTATGCATTTATTGAATGAATGAATGAATGAGAAATTGATTTTTGGTTAGGAGGCAATTTCTTTCTCTTAGAGTTTCTGTGAAGATTATCAATGTTAATAAGGACTTTATCCAAAGTATATTATTAATTCACTTAGGAAAATAGTACATTAATATTGTTAATGTCATTTACTTATCATTATTATCCATTTTT
>PVLC010005790.1:0-73755 GCA_004027655.1 Graphiurus murinus | reverse complement strand
AAATAGAGAATAAAAAAACAATACAGAAAATCAACAAAACCAAAAGCTGGTTTCTTGAAAAAATTAACAAGATCGATAAACCATTGGCCAACCTAACCAAAAGAAAGAGAGAATCAACCCAAATTACCAAAATAAAAGATGAAAAAGGTGATATTACCACTGACAGTGTGGAAATACAGAGGATCATCAGAAACTATTTGGAAAAACTATACTCCAACAAATTGGAAAATTAGAAGAAATTGACAATTTTCTAGATATATATAACCTTCCTAAATTGAGTCAAGAAGACATATAAAACTTAAATTGACCAATAACAATCAAAGAAATAGAAACAGCAATAAAGAGTTTACCATCAAACAAAAGCCCAGGTTTTCCAAGTGAATTTTATAAAACATTATAGAAGAGTTAATCCCAATACTCCTCAAACTATTCTGGGAAATAGAAAGAAATGGGAACCCCCCAAACACATTCTATGAAGCCAACATCACATTAATACCAAAATCAAATAAAGACAGCTCAAGAAAAGAAAACTATAGGCCTATATCATTGATGAACTTAGATACAAAACTGCTAAACAAGATACTAGCAATGCGCATTCAAAACCACATCAAGAAAATTATGCACCATGACCAAGCCAGGTTCATCCCAGTGATGCAAGGCTGGTTCAACATACGAAAAACAATCCATGTGATTCACCACAGAAACAGAATCAAAGACAAAAATCACATGATCTTCTCAGTTGATGCTGAAAAAGCATTTGACAAGATCCAACACCCATTCATGCTAAAAGCACTGCAGAGAATCGGAATAAAAGGAACATACCTCAACATCATAGAGGCAATATACAATAGGCCCACAGCCAATATCATATTAAATGGAGAAAAACTGCAAGGGTTCCCACTAAAAATAGGAACAAGATAAGGATGTCCATTATCTCCTCTTCTGTTCAATATAGTGCTTGAGACTCTAGTCAGAACAATAAGGCAAGAGAAGGAAATCAGAGGGGTAAACATAGGGAAAGAAGAACTAAAACTATCCCTTTTTGTAGATGACATGATATTATACTTAGAAGACCCAACAAAGTCAGCCAAAAAACTTATAGAACTGATCAACTAATTCAGCAAAGTGTCTGGATACAAAATCAATCTTAAAAATTCAGAAGCTTTCCTGTATGCTAACCATAAAACCACTGAAAAAGAAATCCAGAAAACAATTCCACTCACAATAGCACCCCCCAAAAATAAAATACTTAGGGATAAACCTAACCACAAAAGTAAAAGCCTTCTATAAGGAAAACTACAAAAAGCTGAAAAAAGAAATCAATGAAGACCTTAGACGATGGAAAGATCTACCATGCTCTTGGATAGGCAGAATAAATATCATCAAAATTACCATCCTCCCAAAAGTGATCTACAGATTCAATGCAATACACATGAAATTACGAAGGTCACTCCTCACAAACATAGAAAAATCAGTCCTTAAATTCATTTGGAACAACAAAAAGCCCAGGATAGCCAAAGTAGTTCTTAGCAACAAGAACCATGCAGGAGGTATCACAATACCTGACTTCAAACTTTACCACAAAGCCACAGTATTAAAAACAGCATGGTATTGGCACAAAAACAGACACATAGACCAATGGAGCAGAATAGAAGATTCAGAAACAGACCCACGTGCTTACAGTCAACTGATTTTTGACAAAAGAGCCAAAACATACACTGGAAAAAAGATAGCCTCTTTAACAAATGGTGTTGGCAAAACTGATTAACCACATGCAGGAAAATGGAAATAAACCCCACTTTCTCACCCTGCACAAGAGTCAACTCAAGGTGGATCAAAGACCTGGAAGTCAGGCCAGAGACCTTGCAGCTACTTGAAGAGGGCATAGGCCCAACACTTCAACACACAGGCACAGGTAAAAACTTTCTCAACAGGACCCCAAAAGCACATGCAACTCAAAGGAAGATCAATACATGGGATTGCGTTAAACTGAAGAGCTTCTATGCAGCAAAGGAAACTATCAAGAACCTCAACAGAGAGCCCACAGAGTGGGAGAAAATTTTTGCCAGCTACTCTTTTTTCTTTTCTTTTTGCGGTACTGGGGCTTGAACTCAAGGGCATTCTATATCCGAGCTATACCCCCCAGCCCTATTTTTTATTCTTTATTTTGAAACAGGGTTTCACTAAGTTGCGGAGTGCCTCACTAGGTAGCTGAGGCTGGCCGCGAACCCAGATCCTTCTGTCTTAGCCTCCCAAATGCTGGGATTACAAGCATGTACCACCACACCTGGCTTGCCAGCTACTCTTCTGAGAGAGGACTGATATCTAGGATATACAGAGATCTCAAGAAACTCACAGCTAAGAAAACACATAACCCAATCAAAAAATGGGAAAAGGATCAATAGACACTTCACAAAAGAAGAAATACAAATGGCCAATAAATGTATGAAGAAATGTTCCACATCATTAGTAATCAGAGAGACGCGAATCAAAACTACCTTGAGATTTCACCTAACCCCAGTCAGAATGGCAATCATCAAGAACACAAACTGGCGAGGGTGTGGAGAAGTGGGAACCCTAATACATTGCTGGTGGAATTGCAAACTAGTGCAAGCACTTTGGAAAACAATATGGAGTATTTAGACAAATGGGAATGAACCTACCATATGATCCAGCAATACCACTTCTGGGTATTTACCCAAAAGAATGGAAACCAAACTATCAGACTGATGCATGTGTATCTATGTTTATAGCTGCACAATTTACAGTTGCCAAACTGTGGAACCAGCCAAGATCTCCATCAACAGATGAGTGGATTACAAAACTATGGGATATGTACACAATGGAATTTTACTCAGCCATAAAAAAGAACGAAATCATATTATTTTCAGGGAAATGGATGGAACTGGAAAACATTATGTTAAGTGAGATTAGTCAGTCACAAAAAGTAAAAAATTGTATGCTCCTCCTAATATGTGGAAGCTAGGGAGAAATTGGGACATTGGAGCGACTCCAGATGAAGAAGGAGAATCCTTAGGTGAGCAAAGAATTTGACTTAAGGGAAGGTGATGGGGTGAGGGGGAACACCCTAATGAGCACATCAAAGTCAATCATTAAACTGAACTTTAGAAGGAGAGAGGAGGGAGGGAGTGGGATGGGAATTGGGGAAGGGTTAAATGAGAAATGTGTGCATGTATGCCTTTACCAGCTTGTACCTAACAAAGATACATGATGACAGTACACCAATTAAAAATAAATAAGACAGCCGGGCGTGGTGGCGCATGCTTGTAATCCCAGCATTCGGGAGGCTGAGACCAGAGGATCCGGGTTCGAGGCCAGCCTCAGCTATCTAGTGAGGCACTCCGAAACTTAGTGAGACTCGGTTTCAAAATAAAGAATAAAAAATAGGGCTGGGGATATAGCTCGAAGGTAGAATGCCCCTGAGTTCAATCCCCAGTTCCACCAAAAAACAAATAAGAATAATAAATAAATAAATAAGTAAATAAATAAAAGTGACCTCACTGAAGGGACCTTACAGTGCGCCCAACATCACCATCAAAGATGTAAGAACTGCTGAGAGTCCAGGGCTGGGCAGGAGCATGCATAAATAGGGCTCAGAAACCTGTTCTCCTGCTGGGTGTGGTGGCACATGCCTGTAATCACATTGGGGGACTGAGACAGGATGATTATAGGTTCAAAGCCAGCCTCAGCTACTTAGTGAGGTCCTCAGCAATTTAGCAACACACTGTTTCCAAACAAAACAATAAATAGGGCTGAGGGTATAGCTCGGAGCTAGACTTTCTGCGTTCAAACCCTAGCAACACACACACACACACACACACCCTGTTCATCTGCTTCTAAAGTCACCAGACTGATCATTTAGGGTTTCATTTCCCCAGACGGCCTCCCCTTTCTTCTGTCCCCAACTTCCATGGGGTCCAAAGCAGCAGCTACCAAGGATAGAAAGAGTAAGGAAAAGAAACATATTTCTCCTTCACCAAACCTCCCACACTGGAAACAGTCCTTTCAACGTGTTCTAAAAATTTGCACACAAGGAAACATATCAAAATGTTAAGGGTGTTTATCTGCCTTCCTTGGTCTTTGGTGATCAAGCAAAGCCAAGATAAGCACACTGCTGAGATGCCATGGAGAGAATTCATCATCACTTCTGCAGAGTTGGGAATTGGACTAAACCAGAGGATCTTCAGGCCCCCTCCAGCTTGGTATTTTATACTCAAGCAAAGGATGGATTATATATAATGGAATTTAAGAAGACAGTGATAATCAAACCAACTCCTCACCTCTGTGGAATTTACATTTTAATTGTAAGAGCAAGCCAGGCATGGTGGTGCATGTAATCCCAGTCCTTAGGAGGCTGAGATAGGAGGATTGCAGGTTCAGGGATAGCCTCAGCAAATAGTGAGACTCCAAATAAGATAACTATTGGTATACTACAAAGACCACCCTAATGACCTTTTCAGTTAAAACTCATCATATCTTCAGTTGGGTATTGTATGTGATTATCACTGGAGGGTGAAGTCCAAAGAACCAAACATAATTGTACAGTAGGGACACACCTCAGCTATAATAGCTCAGTGACACCCTGAGTCGACCTACCCACCAGGGCTGTCATGTGAGCTGTTAGGAACATCTGTCCTTATTATTGTAAATTGTCTTTGGAGAGCACTGTATCAACCTAAAAATCTTTATATATTTTTCTCAAATGCCAACAAACACAATTTGAGGTTTTTGGATGTTTCTTATCAACAAAATGTGGGGAGTAGATTAACTCATCTCTGAAGAGTTTACTTCTGAGGTTCTATAGCTTTACAAAATTTGATCCTAAACTAAGTATTAAAATTATTTTGCTCAGATATAGTTGAAAATATTTAAAGACATGGTAAGGATGTTAATATTATATTGTTAAAATAAAACACTTTAAAATATGTGTATAATTTGATCTTGTATATGTATGTGTATGTATATATTATATATACATATATACATACATACAAATATATAAGTTAAATATAATACTATTTCAATTATTGGTTGGCTATTACTGATTATTCCAGTGTAGAATTTATGTTCGTATGTTGGTTTTTATTTTCCTCATCTTGTTCTTCCATAATTTCTATTTACCAGTTGAATTAATTTTGTAACAGAAAATAACATATGAATCTGAAAACATAAGTGCCTTTGTTTTGTACATTCAGCACTCTACGAAGACTAACGCACTGAAGGAAGACCCAACAAGAGACCTGAAACAGCTTCTCCAGGAGTTGAGAAGCGTGATTAATGAGGAGCCAGCCGTGCCTCTGAGCAAGACAGAGGATGAAGGGAGAGCACCATCTCTTGGAGCCCTGTACGTTGCTGTGTGAGATTGTGTGCTGAGATGGAATAGCAAGTGGTTCACCATTTTGTTGTCCACTTGTTACTCTTTGGGAGACTGAGGTTTAAATAACTGTGAAGAAGCTGGGCATAGTGGCTCACACTTATAATCCCAGTACTTGGGAGGCTGAGATAAAAGGATTGCTTATTCAAGGACAGCCTCAGCAATTTAGTGAGGCTCTTAGCAACTTAGGGAGACTCTGTTTTCAGATAAAAAATAAAATAGGGCTGGAAGTATAGCCTGGGGGTAAAAGGCCCAGTACCACAAAAATAAAATAAGAGTGTCTGAAGTTACCAGGGGAAGCAGTATTGAAGTGGAGGCATTAAAAGTAAAAAGAAACTTGACATTAAGAGAAAATAATACAGTCATTCTATTCAGAAAGTAGTCAGTGAAAGGTGTTACAATTACATTTGTATAATAATTTATAATTCTTGGTGGACTTCACATCCATAATCTTATTTGAATATCACAGCCATTTGAGAAAAGGCAGGACAGGATTTATTCTTATATACTTTCTGAAATGTCTATCCATAAACAATCTTCCATTCTTTAAGATGTTCAGTTAGCATATAAAATAAGGTATCAGCCGGGCATGGTGGTGCTTGTAATCCCAGCTTTTGGGAGGTGGAGCCCGGAGGATTTGGGTTCAAGGCCAGCCTCAGCTACCTAGTGAGGCACTCTGCAACTTAGTGAGACCTGGTTTCAAAATAAAGAATAAAAACTAGGGCTAGGGGTATAGCTCGGAGGTAGAATGCCCCTGAGTTCAATCCCCGGTACCGAAAAAAAAAAAAAAACCAAGGTACCAAAATAGTAACCGGACTTATCTAATTATCATTATCATATTATTAATAATAGTACAACCTTGGTAACAGCTCAGTTACCTTGCATATCATCGCAGTGTTAGAAATGTTCCATTGGCCACTCCATCAAGGAATATTTTCACTTGCAGAGCACTTTCATTTTTACCATAGTTATAATATGCCTTCTAAGCCAGAAAGTAATATTTAGTTCATGTGATAGGTGAGTAAATTTAGGCATAGATTAACTTGCCTCCTTCTATGAAGCTAAGAGACAAAGCCAGAAGTCAAAGTTAGAGGCCCTGGTTCCCAGCCCTGATCATTCCACAGGATTAGCATGGCTTCCATGGTCAGGTTTCCATTGCTTCAGCCACTAATGATGGACTTAAACTGTATTGGACTGTATCCAACATGAGTATTTTTGGCCCCTGTCTCTAGAGAACTTATTTTAATTTTCTATAATATTACAAATGACCTTGTCACTCAAGCCTAAACTCAGGCATGCCTAACACTTAAGAATCCATGAAAGAGGTAGCCCTTTGTTAAGTTGCATGAAGGCTTAAAGTCTACTTAAAGAAAAATTATTTTCACCTGAGCAATTTATTATTTTAAAAAGGCATAGAGTCTGGAAATTGATCTCCATATAATTAACTGAGAGTTACATTTGTCTGTACAGAGAAGAGAGAGTAAGAGACTGTATTACCGAATCAAGCCTGAGATCAGACATATGCCATAGGTAAGAACCTGAAATTCTGAATCTAATTAGTAGTCCAAGAATTTTATATATGACCTATATATAGGTCTATATATGGATATTTTTGTGGAACTTGATGGGCATATTGGCTTCAATGAAGGGAAGCTGCTTCATTGTCTGACTCTAAAAAAAAATTTCAATGAAGTGTACTAAAGTAATTTACTTTCTAGAAACCAATGATATAGGCTTTTTTTTTTTTTGGCACTAGGGATGAATGAAACCCAGAGGTATTCTACCTCCAAGATACACCCGTAGCGTGACTTTTTATTTATTATTTGGAAACAGGGTCTCACTAGGTTGCTGAGAGCCTCACTAAAGTGCTGAGGCTGGCTTTGAACCTGTGGTCCTCCTGTCTCAACCTCCCAAGTACTGGGAGATTAGGCATTTTTTGCTTATTTTAAATTTTGCAGCCAGATGTGGTAGCACACACTTGCAATCCCAGTACTTGAGAGGCTGAGACAGGAGAATCACTAGTTTGCAGCCAGCTTCAACTACTTAGTAAGGCCCTCCACAATTTAGTTAGACCCTGTTTCAAAATAAAGAATGAAAAATAGGGCTGGGGATGTAGCTCAGAGGTAGAATGCCCCTGAGTTCAATCCCTAGTACCACAAAAAAATAAAAAACAAATTTTGCTGATTATGTTAGCTTTCCATCACTCTAACAAAATACCTGAGATAATTAACTTATAATGGGTTTACTTAGCTCTCAGTTCTGGAAGTTCCAAACCAAGATCTGGCAGACCTGTTGCTTTGGGATGCTGTTGGGTGCTGATGGCAGTGGTGGGGAGTGTGTGGTAGAGCAAACTTTTCACCTCATTGCTAGGAAGCAAAAAGAGACACAGCACAGGAAGGGGCAGGTCTCATTGTCTCCCTGGGGGAGCATCTCCTTATTGACCTTAGGACGTCCCACAAGGCCCCACTTCCTTCTAGTAGCACCACCGTAGGGGCCAAGTCTTCAACACATTGGCCTTTGAAGAACATTGAGTATCCCAACCATAGCACTGATATTTAACCATATGAAGCTACTTATAAGGTATTGTCGTGGGATAGCACGGTCCCACTCATGGGTCCTTGGCCTCCATGATAAAAAGAATTTTAACACATGCCAGTCAGGAACAAAAGGCAGGTCTTTATTCAGGAAAATCAGGGACTCGGGGAAACAGGTAAGTGGAGATCTTCCGGACCATGCAGGCAAAGGGGGAGAGTGAGAGAGGATTTGGGACTTTTATAAACTCTTAAGAGGGATGGGCACAGAAGTATCCTGGACCTCCTCCTTCTTCAGGTGGATAGGTGGGCGTTCCAGGTTGGATCCTCCTCTTCCTCAGGTTTCAAGATGGATCTGACCTTGGCCTGAATTTCAGGTGTCCTTCGCCCTGAATCTTTGGTGGGGGCAGGGCTTCAGGGGATTAGGGTGTGGGACCTCCTAAGAAACTTCCAAGGGGTGGAGTTAGCTTAAAACTCTCCAGATTTTAAAATTATATTTTTCCTTTCCTCCCAGTGTCTCCTTCCTACCTAACTTTTATTCCTCCTATTCTACCTCATCAGTATGATATCCCAAAAAGATTTTCTACACATATTGACAATGGCTTATATAACTTTGAAGAGAAGAATGTTGTGAAGTAAAAAGTATAACAACCTCAATATAGGGTTATTAAAACAATTCTATTTTCATCAGTAATTGAATAGCTGAATTTTAAATGAAATTGCAAAAAAAAGGCATGAAGAAATGAAATTCACTTGGTTGTGGTGGTGGTGCATGCCTATATCCCAGTACTTGGGAGGCTGAGATAGGAGGATCACAGGTTTGAGGCCAGCCTCAGCAATTTAGCAAGAACCTGTTTCAAAAAAAAAAAAAATGAAATAGGGCTGGGGTGTAGCTTAGAGGTATAATGCCTCTGAGTTCAACCTTCAGTAGTGGAAAATAAAAAGAAGAAATGAAATTCATAACCTTACATAGGACCCTAAAAAAAAGATAACTTCTGAGAACAAACTTTAGCCAAAAAAGAAACAAGGCTAATATTAACTTGTTGTTTATGGGCAACAACAGAAGCCATTGCTTATTGATCTCACTGGCTCTTCACTAGCCCCTGGGCTCTCCATGCTTACTGACAATAGAGAATCTCCTAACTTGTCACCAGGCTGCTTTACTCTGCATTGTGCTCTAATCCAGCCAGATTCCTCCCAATTCCCAGCAGTTCATGTCTTTTTGTCTTCAAGCTTTTCTCCACAGCATTTTTTTTCCACCTGGGAGAACCAGAGTGCCAGCTGCACCCCTTTGAAACTGTATCTCTCTAAAAGTGGTGTTCAGGTGAACAGTTTTGTTTTTATCATATAGCACATGCTTTGTGATCTGTTTAGCTATCAGATGATATCATTTCATCCTGTATAAGACCATAATAGGCTGGGGGTGTAGCTCAGTGATAAAGTGCATGCTTAGTATGCGTGAAGCTGTGGGTTCCATCCCAACACCAAAAAAATAAATAAATAAACAAAAAAATAAATTTTCTCATAAACCTTTATTAGATTGGTAAGAAAATAGCATTTGTAGTCTTTACTTTCTCCTGTCCTCTGCCAACAGAAGCAACAACTCACTGCGGGACTCCACTGAAGGCAGCAAATCAAGTGAAACTCTGAGCAGGTACAAAATCATCTTACCAGCCCCTAGTTTTCAGAACATCCCTTTTACTACTCTTTATTGGTAAATCAGAAAGAGTACTTACTGCCTAAAATGTGCCATCTGTGGTACCCTTTGAATATAACAGCGATCAAGACCGATAGGAGCCCTCTTCCTAAGTTGCTTGCAAATAAAAGGTTTATTGACCCATTGCCTGGGGAAAAAAATTACTGTCTTTTCTGTTTTCACCTATAAAAATAGAGCTGTCTGAGTTCTTTTTATCTTAAGAATCTGAAAATCCTTTCTACTGTGTAAGTTTTAGTTAAATAGAGGCTAATTTGTCATCACAAAGCATAATGCTAGCCACTCAATAAATATTCGTGTCTCTGCTACTTGATCACAATACGGTGAACTTGAGTTTTTCTAAATAAATCTTTCTCCTAACCTGAAAGAAATGATGTTTTGATTCCCTTTTCCCTAGGGGATTTATCACTGTACTGTATCTACTAATAATAACTGCATATGTTTTTATTCTTTCTATTTTATGGTTGCTTTTTCTTAGCTCCTCTAATCTATGAGATCGACATTATTTTCCCATATGTGGGTTATAAACAAAGACTCGGATTGCTTAAGGAATTTGCTGAGGTCATACAGCTGGTAAACAGCGGAGCCCTGGTTTGAACTTGGGTCAAACTGGCTCCTACGCACATGCTTATGACCACTTCAAGCCTCTGGGGCCCTATACTGAGCTGTTTGGGAAGAAGCCAGTCCTAGGCTTGGGGCAGAAAGGAGCTACTTCCCTGAGGGAAATAAACCTCTGCTGTAGAGTTCTCCACAGCTTCAAAAAACCTGCTTTGATCAGCAGTGAAGTTGCCATAATACTCTGTTTTATTATGAAACAGAAAATTATATTCTCAAGTCACTGAGAAGTTACTGTTTCATAATATAACAACTTAATAAAAGACAGCTGAAGCTACTTCAGAGGCTGAGGCAGGAGGATCTCAAGCTTAAGGATAGCCTGGCAACTTTTTGAGACCCTGGTCTAAAAATAAAAAGGCAGGTTATAGCTCAGCAGTGGAGTGCTTACCTAGCATGCCAGAGATGCCAGAGGCCTTGGGTTCCATTCCCAGTGCTAAAAAAAAAAAAAAAAAGGAAAACATTTTTAAAAATAAAGATAGTTGAGTTCTCATATCTGCATGTGTATCTAATCTGCTGTGCTAGCAGCTATCAACACAGCCTCAGGGGAACTCCTCTGTCTCTGTATACTAATAAGAAAGAAAAGGAGACTTAGTTTATTTGAACTTACTGATTTAAGTCTTATAGTTTTACAGATTGATACTACTAATGCTAAGAGAGGTTTTTGTTTTTGGTTTCTTTATTAATAAATGAATCATTAAGATTGTATTTCTGAGACTCCATGAAAAAAGTGATTTCAGTTTATAGCTATTATTACACAAAAATTTTCTAACCAAGATTATACATTAATATATTTTCATTCTGAAGACTGTTCATGAATGCTAAATGCAAAGAAATAATGCAGCTTTGAATCTCCCCCTAGGGTATTTTAGGACTTCTGCAGTTTATGGTTATGATTGCCATCTTGAATTTATATTTTAATCTACCTCATTGGTCTCTATTACCTTGTTCCTGTTCATAAGCTGTAGTGCTTTGTTTGTGAACTGGAATGCTTATATGTTATCATTCTTATGTTTCCAGAGAGCCAGTCACGTTGCACGCAGCAGACCTGGAAGATCCATCTGGTTGCTTCACATTCCCATGCACAAGTAAGTTTTCAGTGAAAGCAGAGACAAGACCTGCCAAAAACCTCATGGCTCTCGTTTCCATGAGAATGAAAACCAAAGTTCTGACAGTAGCCTGTGAGTCCCTATTAACACTCTGATCTCATTTCCTATTTCCTTCATCATTCCTTTGGTTTATCTACCCTTGAATATGCCAGACAGCTCCCTGCTAGAGCTTTGCACCCACCATGCCCCCACAGTGCTCCTCCCTCACTCTAAAACACTTTGCTCAGATGTCATTGTCCCAGTAGAACTTAATTCCTACCACCTTCAGTGCCTCTTACCTTTTCCTTTCAAGTTACACATCATCTTCTAACACAGCAGATAACTAACAGTAATTTATTTTGTTCACGCCCTGCTAGACAAAAGCTATATGGCCTTTATTTGGTTCCCCAATAAATCCCAGGCTTCTTGAACTTTCCTGGCACAAAGCAGCTACTCAACAAATACTAGTTGAGTGGATGAAAGAAAAAGGAGAGAATTTAAGATACATGGTTCTCTGTATCATTTCCAAGGAATTACAGACAAGATGATCTGTATAAAAACAAGCTCCTGGAGGAAGAGATTGAAAAACAAAATATGTTAAAAAGAAATTTAGCATAATTCAGACTAGAAACAGAAAAGTAAAAATATTACTGTGAAAAATACTTAGGAAAATAAAAAAACAGAATTTGCATGACTGAAATCATAGCCATAGAGCAAATTACACAAACAGATTTTTTTTAACTAGGAAAGAAAAAAAGTATAGAGAATATGTTAGATTTGGAAGGCAAAGGCAAACCAACAGAAACGCATTGGTCTTATGAAAGAGAACAAAATAATTGAGAAAGAGTGAAACTGAAGTGGTTATTCAACAAAAATATAGTTATAAATCTGGACGGTAATGAAATTGAGATGTAATGTGAAAAGAAATAATAAGAAATTAAGTTCCCAAATCCCACCCTTACCCTCACCCGTACCAGAAATTTAACCTTGGGATGCATTACCACTCCAACTCTTTTTTATTGTTTGAGACAGGGTTTCACCAAGTCACTGCCCTCAAACTTGTTATACTCCTGACTTAGCCTCCCAAGTAGCTGTTTTTTATTTTTTATTTTTTTATTTTGTGGTGCTAGGGATTGAACCCAGTGGCATTCTACCTCTGAGCTATACCCCAGCCTAATTTTTTTTTTCTTTTTTTTTAAACAGAGTCTTGGTAAGTTGCTGAGAGCCTAAGTTGCTGAGGCTGTCCTCAAACCTGAGGTCCTTTTGTCTCAGTCTCTCAAGTACTGAGATTACAAAAGTGCACCACCATGTCCGGCTTTTTCTTTTTTCTTTTTTTAGAATGTCAATATATACCTAAAATCAAAACATATTATTCTTAAGTAAAATAAATGAAAATCCTTAATTTGTAATCATCTTTGACTTGTGTAAAAACTTTTAGGGCCTAATATTTTGAAAACAAGAGCATTTATATAACATTAAATAATTCTTTCAAGTTTACTTCACTTACATAAAATTTTTAGTATTATCAATTACTCAGGACAATAATCATTATCCTTGCCTTATTGGATTAATATAAGTAAATGCATTTACCTTTTCTAATATATTATGAGTGTCTTAGAACATGTTAACTCCATCCCTCTCCTTTCAACTTTTATACAATAGCTGTCACATATTTTAATTATTGATGTAAATATCACAGTGGGTTTTTTGTTGTTTTGTGCAGTAAATATTTGTTTAGATATTCTTACATATTTGTACTTTACTTCCGATGTAGTATAATTTTATTCATGCATTTAATGTCTCCTTTAATATGTTGATATATGAGGATATGTATTTTATCAATTTAAAAGAATATTTTTGTTAACTATAGAATTTCAGGTTGATATCTTTGAATATTATCATTGTATTGTTTTTTGGCTTCCATTGTTTCTACTATGAAATCAACTATAAGTTTAATTTTTGCCCATTTAAATGTAATATGCTTTCTTCCCCCCCAAAATATGGCAGCTTTAGGATTGGTTTTATACTTTTGTTTGTTTACTTGCTTGCTCACTTGCTTTTAGCAGTTCTTACATGTCCAGGTATGATTTTCTTTATATAAGTAGAACCCATCCGGGGTTTGGCTGCTTGAATCTGTGAAAATCTGTCTGATAACCCATTATATGGACCATGTGAATCTATATTATCTATATTTTTCTCTCAGTTTTATACCATGTAATCTTCTTTATTTTTTTTTATTTTTATTTTTATTTTTTTGCGGTACTAGGGATTGAACTCAGGGGCATTCTACCTCCGAGCTACACCCCCAGCCCTATTTTTTTATTCTTTATTTTGAAACAGGGTCTCGCTAAGTTGCGGAGTGCCTCACTAGGTAGCTGAGGCTGGCCGCGAACCCGGATCCTCCGGTCTCAGCCTCCCAAATGCTGGGATTACAAGCGTGCGCCACCACGCCTGGCTGTAATCTTCTTTAATATACCTGTTATTTTTCTTTTTTTTTTTTTTTTTTTTTTGTGGTACTGGGGATTGAACTCAGGGGCATTCTACCTCCGAGCTATACCCCCAGTCCCATTTTTTATTCTTTATTTTGAAACCAAGTCTCACTAAGCGGAGTGCCTCACTAGGTAGCTGAGGCTGGCCACGAACCTGGATCCTCCGGTTTCAGCCTCCCAAATGCTGGGATTACAAGCGTGCGCCACCACCCCTGGCTGTTATTTTTCTTATATGACATTGCATATATGAAAAATTTTTCAGATGATTTAAAGCTTAGAACCATGTTACCTTCCTCCAGAGAGCATTCATGCTTACTTTTGCTAGACAACTAAGGACATCAGCAATCCTAGATCAATTTAATAAAATCAGGAATTAACATTATTTGAAGCTAGGCCTTGGGATCCCAGAGCAAGTCTAGTTCCTATTCACTTTCATACCTAAGGCATAGATAGCCCTTTTGGAGACATAGCCGTTTTCTGTTCTAACCTAAAACATTGGGTACTTACAAGAACATTCTCTTCTCCTAACCCCATCATTGGGAACCTTTTCCCATGGAAGTTTGACTTTTTGAGAGATGCAGTACAGTATTTTTTAATGAGTTCTGTCTTTTACCCCTGTTCTTACAAAATTTTAGCAAGTCCATCTGTGAAAAATTCAGCTTCTCGTTCATTCAATTCTTCTCCTAAGAAGTCTCCAGTGCACTCACTCCTGACTAGTTCAGCTGAAGAATTAGTAGGTTCCACACCACAGTACAGATCTACCAAAACTATTCATTCACCTGATGCTGTTAAAGGTAAGAATGACCTGACACCTTTGATGAGATTAATTGACTTCTTACTCTGATGAATTGCAAGTTCTTTTCCATACCCAGAATTAATAAGATTTCCCATACTATTCTTATATGCAAACTCTAGTTGATGCTATGTTAAATGGTCATGATTAAATAAAAGTTATTTGTGAACACACATGCAAACCTAGATATTATATGTAAAACCATAGGTATTATATGTAGAATGTTCTCTGAGATAAATAATGGACACTTTCCCCTCTATTTTATAAGATTTTGAGTCTTTTTTTAAATGCTAACGTGACTTTTCTCTCTTATTTACATCCTTTAAAACATGGTTGTCCTTCAGTCTCTGACTTTGTAAGTGCAGATGTCTGTCACACAAGCTTGTCATTTTAAAATCTTTAAGTCTGTTTTTAGATAAGATGGATGGAAAAAACTAATTTAGAATAAGTGACTGATATGTTAATGTGTGTTAAATATAAATATGTTAAGTTGAACTTGAAATGTTTCTCATCATGAATAACAATGACCAAAGCCCCCAGTGCTCTCTGGCATCATTCCCATTAGGAAGGGGTAAATCAGACAAGTTATTGTGACATTGTCAAGTTGCTTCTTAGTCTTTTGCAATTCTATGCTGTGCACATTTCTAGATACTAAAAAATACGATAGTCAGGCCCTAATCACATTTTAGTTCACTTTCATGCTGTTTTGTTTGCATCTGTGTACTCCTTCATCTTGTTTCTAGCTGTAGAAGTAGTACAGTGCTGCTTGTTTCCTCATTTGTTTTTGTTACATAATAACTTGCCATTTTTATTTTTCTCTATTGTCAGATGCTCATCAAACATCAAATGTTTTATATTAAATATGTTTTAAATTTTTCAACAAATTATTTCCCATCCTTTTTTTTTTTTTTTTTTTTTTTTTGCGGCACTGGGGATTGAACTCAGGGGCATTCTACCTCCGAGCTATACCCCCAGCCCTATTTTTTATTCTTTATTTTGAAATCGGGTCTCACTAAGTTGCGGAGTGCCTCACTAGGTAGCTGAGGCTGGCCGCGAACCCGGATCCTCCGATCTCAGCCTCCCGAATGCTGGGATTACAAGCGTGCGCCACCACGCCCGGCTTTTCCCATCCTTTTGAATTAAAATAATTCTTAGATGATTGCCTTTAAAACTAATATCTCTAATAAAAAGAATGTTTTTTGACAGAAAAATGAGCCAGCAAAAATTTTTGTGTCAAAATTATGCAGGGGCTAAGATCAAAATCAAGATCTTTGGGCTGGGGCTATAGCTCATTGGTAGAGCACTTGCCTAACATGCTCTGAGTTCCATACTCAGCAGTGCAAAATAAATAAACAAACAAAAAAGCAAATAAATGAAGAAGAATGGCAATCTTCAGCTTGCCCATGAAGTACTTTTAGAGACTGAAGAACTTAGCATACATGTTGGAGAATAGCTTTTCTAGCTCTATACCGTCCTCAGTTCTTCTGCCACCTCAGTTGTACTTTCACAGAGGCCCAATCAGCACTTTGCAGCCTCCCCCGTAATGCCATCCTCATTCAGGTGACAGACAGCTACTAACACATGGGCAGTGGCCTCATGTGTATTCAAAAGCAGTGCCAGTGTCTGGATTAGATCTTGCTCCTGGAGCCCTATATTAATGAAACTATTCAGACTTGGTATGAAAAGCCAGAACTAATAATGCAGAATGTATCATTAAACTTGAAGTATTCTTCTCACCCATCCCATTTGATACTATGTAAGTAAGCAATAGTAAACTGAATTCGTTTGAAACAAAATTACATACAGCTAGTATTGTAATATTTAGATAGGAGGCATTTTATTTATTTTAAATACAGTGTTTTAAAGTTTCTTTTATTTTAAAGGAAAAGTTTTTAAGCCTGTAATTGGAAGAAATGCCAAATAGACTATTAGTATCACATCTAAGTAATTTTCTAATAGATCCACAGTCTCCTCCACTAGAAACAACAGGAAAAACATGCAGAAAACTTCAGAACAGACTGGAAAGCTTGCAAACCCTGGTAGAAGATTTACAACTGAAGAACCAAGGTATAGTGGTCAGTTTTAGAGAAGATTCCTTATTCATAATATTCACCTTCCCTGAAGTTCATTACCTGTAGACCCACTGAAAGGGTATTGGATTAGCAATTCAGAAACCTTTACCAAAAATTGTTGGTATCAGCCATGGCCAACTCCCAGTATAATTGTCTGACTTTGGTGAGGTCACATTAGCCCTGAGCTATTCTCATTTAAGAGGGATGACAACCCTGCTGACCAGCCCTCACCAGGGTGGAGTGGTCTTTTACATGGACCTTTCCCACAGTCTTTCTTGTCCCCGTTACTTCTGTAGACAGGCATTCTTGATGGTAGCCAGGACAGAATTACAGTCCATACCCAGAAAACAAAATAATGGATCGTGTGAATCCAAGAGTCTTTGTCAGAGAAGAACTAATTTTGGAAAACATCTGTTATTCTTATTCCATCTTTCCATCCCTAGAGAATTTAAGTTGCTGGATGAAAGAAAATATTTTTTCTAAGAGCAAATATCTATAAAGTAAATTTAACCTTATTAATAATTGTTGCTGCTACCATTTACTGTGCACATCCCAACTACATGGCAGGCCCTGTGCTTAGTGCTTCACCTGTTTTCTTCTGTGGTCCTCACAACACTGGGCAGGACGCTGCTGTTACTGTTGTATGGAAATGAGGAAACTGAAGATAAGGGCACAGTCAGTCACACAATGTGCAGTAGAGCTGGGACTTGATCCCAGCAATTTCTGACTCCAAAATCCACATTTTTAATACACTAAGATTATATCACATTATTGTTAAAGAAAAATTCTAAATCCCTTGTGACAGTCCAGATCTGTGTGTATATAAACATCAAGAAAAATGTTTGAGCCAGGCATGGTGGCTCAGAGTACTGTTAGGAGGCTGAGAATGGAGGATCTCAAGTTTGAAGCCAGTCTCAGCAACTTAGCAAGGCTCTCAGTAACTTAGCAAGACCCTATTTAGAAATAAAAAAAATAAAATAGGGCTGGGGGTGTAGCTTGGAGGTAGAATGCTCCTGGGTTCATTCCCCAGTACCAAAATAAATAAACAAACAAACATACTGGATGTGTAGCTCAGAGGTAGAATTCCCCTGGGTTCCATCCCCAGCAACACACACACACACACACACACACACACACACACACACACACACACAGGAAAACATTTGATTTTTGGTTTATTGTGAGGTTTTTATGTTAAGGAAAATACATTATTTTATTTGTTTTATTTTTATTTATACTTTGACTTGTATTCCTGAATTCATCTAATTTATGTCACCATGTAGTAATCCAAACAGAATACATGTTGTATTTGCTTAATAAGTACTTTTTTTTTTAAATTTTTGTATTGGATGTTAATGCCCAAATGGGATGTTTCTTGGAAATTCTGAACAGATATTTTTAGAGAGAATTTTGGGAGCATTTGTCAGAGTTTAAAGTACAGATTTAGGAATGTGACTTACTGGTAGAACACTCGCCTGGCATGTGTGGAACCCTGGATTCAAACCCCAGCACTGCAAAAACACTCATTGTGCTAAAGTACCTGTCATTAGAGCTGGAAATTTGAACTTTAGCAGTTTATTCTTAAAGAAGTGATAGTACAAATGCACAAAAGTCTATACACAAAGTACTTACTATATCATTGTTTACAAAGAGAAATAAGGAAGCAGCCTTTTAAAAAAAAATATATATATATATATACTAACATTTTGGTATATACATGTAATGAAATACTGTGTAGTCAGAATAGAACAGGAATAAACTGGAAAGATGTTAACATTTAGTTAAGTGAAGAAAGAAAATTACATATATTTTCATTTGTGTAAAGAAAACTCCTGCATATGTATGTGTGTTCACACACGTGCAAGCAGAAGTTCACAAAACTATTTACAGTAATGACCTCTGATCCCAGCAGATCAAAGGGGTAGAGACAACCCTCCTGAGGAGTTTGAATTAGTTACCACTAGGACATATTACTTTTATAATAATTACACTCATTTGATGTTAGCTTGCTCATTTGAAACAATAAAAAAAATAAAAATTTTCCTTAAATCTGTTCATTACTCTAACCTTTTCAAAAATATGCTACATTTCAATTTTTCAGAACTTCTTAAGCTTAGAATATATCTATTATATACTGCTGACAAACTGATCTTTTAAGAAGCACATAATAGAATTTAAAATCTAAATAGATTTTTCTATTCTAACTTTGTTTTATCAATATTTTCAGCAATGTCTTCAATGATCAGAAATCAAGAAAAGAGGATACAGAAAGTAAAAGACCAGGAAAAAATGTTACTAAAATGACACATTGCTTGCCTATTCTTTATAGAGGGATGATGCCAGATTAATTGTGGTGTTACTGATTAGTGCCCTGTGTACTTTTTTTCTTTTTATGTGAAAAATTAATAAAAGATACCCTGTCCTGTAAATTCTTTGAAATAAACTATTCTTGAATTCTTACACAGTAAAATTTCAAACAGTGATAGATAGATTTGAAAGTATGTATACATTATGAGGTATTAATTTATACTAATTCCAGTGTGTTGGAATAATTGTTTTTCATTATCTTTATTGATTCTGAGGCAGTAGTCATTTTTTTAGCTTAATAAAACTCCTGAGATAAAAACCTGCTTTTACATGGAGGTAAGGTGGTGTAATACCAAAGACAGAGGGACAAACTCCAGAAGGACCTCCTTTTGTGACCCTGAACTCACTGTTCTGTCAATATCAGTGAAAATAATAACAAAACTTTGAGGCCCCCAGTCAAAACCATTAGAAGTCTCTATTTTTCCATCAGTTACTATAGAAAGAAAATATTTAATTACTCTTTAGCAAGTGAATGAGTAACTTCTAGATTGAATTAATTCAGTTTTCCATAATTAGATCTTAATAATTTCGGGTTGTATATGAACCAAATATAATCAGACAAGAAGAACAGATACAGAAATATTTCAGTTGTGCCAAAATATCAGGGACAACATGGTAGAAAGCTAGCTGTCAAAAAAAATGTGCACTCCACTTTCCTAGTACAGAACTTGTCATGGGGAACACAGCCTAGCAGAGGCCACTACCCAGCTGCACCTTCAGCCCAGCAAGGTACCTACTACCACCTGACCAGTTCTCACTAACAGAATGGAACATGCACAGAGCGTTATGTGGCTCATTCATGTGCCAGGTGTCCTGGAGCACACCTGTAATCCAGTACCTGGGAGGCTGAGACAAGAGGATCACAGATTAGAGACGAGCCTCAGCGATTTAGTGAGATCCTCATGAGGCAACTTGGCTAGATTAAAAAAAAAAAAAAAAGTTAAAAATGCCGAGGGTGTAGCTCAGAGGTAAAATGCTCCTGGGTTCAATCCCTAGTACAAAAAAAAAAAAAAAAAAGTGTTAAAATGCCTTGGAGATTTCCTGGCTTTATTCCCTCCCATGGCTAGATGCAGAGAACAAGAAGAATCCCCAGGATAGCAGTGCCACAGAGCAAAAGGGGAGCCTGGGAGAATGACCAACTCCAAGAGGACAGAAGCTGCCATGCTGCCAGGAAGACCCACTGCTGACAGGTACAGGAACAGGAAGTGGGCATCCAGTGTGGCAGCCCTCTCACATGGGTGGCGTGTGACCGCAGCTGGCAGCAGCCCTGTGCTCTCAGCAAGAAAATCCTGTTGCTGCTCTGTTTCACTCAGCACCCTCACTGCTGAGACCCAGGATACCTGATGACCACAGCCTAGAGAAAGGAAGATGAATTTGCTCACAGTCCATGTTAGACCTGATGGTGCCTGCAAAGCAGAGAGAGCCCCCAGTGGGGGACCAGTCCCCGAGGTCACACCCTACCTGTCTACCTTACCACCCACTAAATCCATTAATCCATCAGTGGTCAGTGGGCTTATCAACCAGTGAGATTAGAACCCTCGTGATTTTTTTTTTTTTTTTTTTTTTGCGGTACTAGGGATTGAACTCAGGGGCATTCTACCTCCGAGCTACACCCCTAGCCCTATTTTTTTTATTCTTTATTTCGAAACCGGGTCTCACTAAGTTGCGAGAACCCTCATGATTTAATCATCTCACCTCTGGACATTTTGCATTGTTAATACATGAGCTTTTCCAGAAGACACGGTCTTAGTAACAGTGTTACTACTGTAAGCATGTCCAATTGTAAATTATTCTTTAAAATATAAAGTTTAGTAATCTATGCATCTCTTACGTCAATTGGCTTTAATGAAAGATTAATTTTATTTCATCAGATAATAAAATGGCTACTGATAGAAAAAGACTTTTCTTTAAATTGTTTTACCTTTGATTTTACCTCCTAGGGATGCTTGACCATTCTGTGCAGTAAAGGTCCATGCCTTCTGTAGACCTCACTGGTACCATGTGAAACTCGTTATGAAGTATGTAAACAATAAATATGAACTTATCACAAAAGTACTATGAGCCCAAACTGTCATAAGTCTGTTTAGCACTTTTTTTTTTTTTCAGTAGTGGTACTGGGTATTGAACCCAGGGGCATCTACCTCTGGGCTACACCCCTAGCCCTATTTTATTTTTTATTTGAAAACAAGGTCTCACTAAATTGTGGAGGGTCTTGCTAAGTTGCTGAGGCTGGCCTCAAAACTGTAATCCTCCTGTCTCAGCCTCCCAAATACTGGGATTACAGGCATGCACCACCACCACACCCGGCTTGTTTAGCACTTTTTTTTTTTTTTTTAATTTGGTGCATTGTATTTTTACAGCATATTGGGGTATAGAATATCAGATCCATGTAGGTTCTTGGTGCCCTCCCCAACAGGTTTCTCCCTCCCTCCTCCTCCCCATTCATGTCTTCGATATTGGTAATTTTGTATGTATTTATAGCATTATTTCAACTCTTCACTTTCTAATGCTATTTTCAGTTGAGTTTATGTTCTTTTCAGCAAAGACCATTTACCAGGATTAAACATTGTTTCACTAGTAGATGTTATACTTACTAAAGGTTATTTTAACATAAGAATTTTCAAGTACAGGCATGCTGAATTTTCCTCCAAGCAAGGGTAAAGTTTAAAAATAAAAGATATTATAAACTTATTTTCCAAAGGGAGGAGATAAACAGACTTATGTGTCTTTGTATATAGCTTTTAAGGTTTGCTTTTTCTATATGTCTGCTATTAGTGGAGGAAGATACTTGTATTTTATTTTATATCTAGGCTATTATGGTACAAAGATTTAGACAAGTAATTCAGACATTAAGGATATTAAACTCATTTTATTCTTTGTTTATAATAACTTAAATGTTTATTTCTTCTCAAAGATATACTTGTGTATCACTCTCCTGTATAAATATGCACCCATGAGAGCTACTGGTAAAAAAGAAGTGGGGGCCAGATGGAAACAGACTGGGTGGGAACGGGGGGGGGGAGGGTGAGCAGACAGATGTCCCACAAGGGTTCCCATGGGTAAGAGAAGGTGCCTCCCTCCCTGGAGCCAGGCCGACCTGTACCTCCTGGTCCTCTAAAACTTGGTGTCCTTCAGGTCACCTTGCTCAGCCTGCACTCCAGCCTCACTCATGTCCCCTCACCTCATGAGCTTTCCCATGCCTGACTTCTGGTATGGCTGACTCTAATCATGCCCCTTGTTTCTACACCAGCCTTAGACATTAAAACAAGCGCACACCTGGCAAGTAAAACCAGACCAATACACAGGAGCCTCAGCTTTACCTCATATCCTCACCAAACATGTAGTGGCCAGATGTTTTCTGATCACAACTCCACATGGTATGAACCATTTTAAATGTAACAGATACTAAAGAGCATTTCTTCCACTGTTTTTAATGAGACTTATTTTATTGCCTTGGTCTAAGGCAATAAACCTAAAAGTTCAAGCTTCAGTCTGTGGAGCTGGTTAGTTTCTGTGCTCCTTGACCACAGTCCATACCTGAAGCCCAGTCAGATCACTCTTGAAGAAGGCCAAGTCCTAAAGTGATGTTCTATCTGCACATGTCAGCCAACCCAGTCCACAAAGGAAAAGAGTCCGTGCTCACCAGAAGCACTCTGTGTATGTGTATAAACATATATATTGAGCTGCACTTTAGACAAAAGCCACTACCAAATTTGAAACATATGACTACATTTGGAGTCACACTGCCTTTATTTTAAATTATTCAGTATGCTCCACAACCTTAGCCTCTTCTATATTTGGCTACAGACTCTCTAATACTTTGCAAATGATCAATGAATTCCCCACAACCCCTGAACCACCTTATCCTCATGGCCTGTCTGTAGGCATCTATTGCTGCACTCTTCCCAGCGAGTAACTTCCCCATTCTCTATCAACACAAACTTCCACTCCACCACTGTATCCACTGGCAAGGAAACAGAATGAGACCAGAACCCGTCCTTGCGGTAGTGGAGCGGGATGTAAGTGTTCCATCTCCCGAGATTTTCATGGTCTCCAGTTACTGCAATGAATTGCCGGTCAGTGCTTGTGATGTAATGCACCTGGAACCTGATGCTAACCTGCTGAGACACTGAAGCCATTGCAACTACCCTTTTGGATTTCCCATCTACTTCCCAGCCTTTTGCTTCCACAAGAGTGCTTCTGCCACAGTCCATTCCCCCGCTTAGGCTTAACCCAGAAGCCTCTACACTGCCACCCAAACCAATACCTCCCCAAGACGAGTGCCTAGACACCATCTCCCAGTCCTCAGGATCAGTAGAGTCCTGGCTGTTCAACCGCACAAGGTTCACTTCTGCAGCTCTGTCCATGAGGAGGCTTCCAGAAGGCAACTTCTTTGCAAAACATGTAGCTGCTTTAGGAGATGTCTCTTGTCCTTTTTGGAGTCTCCATTCTCCTACCTGAGAGTTAAAGCTTGTGTTTCTTGAAACTTCAGAGGAAGCCCTGGAGCTGTCACTGTCAGACGTAGCTAGAGAGCGTGTGTCAGGGATCGGTCTAGTAGGAGCATGCTCTCGTGCACTGTCCCCATATTCTCCAGAGGGATTCTGCAGTCTCTCTCGTGCTTCCTGCAGGCTACCAGGGTCTTTGGTCTCAGAAATCAAATGTCCATTGCTTTCTTGAAGATGCTCTAAGAAAAGAAAGGAAAATGCCATTGTGCTGGGCAATTCACAAAAGAAGACGTTAGGCTGAGAAAAGAGATTGTTATTGACGGCTTTACCACATACAAATCTACCTGCAGTTCATCAATTCCCTCTATTAGAATCAAGTATGAGCCAGGTGTGGTGGTGCACACCTGTAATCCTAGTACTTAGGAGGCTGAGACAGGAAGATCACAGGTTCAAGGCTAGTCTTAGCAATTTAGCGAGGCAACTTAGGAAGATCCTGTTTAAAAAAAAAAAATCAGTATGTATTTAATTCCCTAGTATTTCCCAATATTGTGCTCTAAGGATATACGTGTATATATGACAATAAAAGGCACATCCCGGAGTGTCAGTGCACCCACATAAGAGTGTAAACAGAATGGCAAGTTATAAAGGCAGAAGTATAAGCCTGTCCTCAGTCTCCCACAGTCCAGGTTATGCTGGCATGCAACCAAGTTTTTTGGCTCTTTCATCAAAAATGCTGTCCAAGGATAGGCTCAGAAGTAGAGCATGTGCTTAGCATGCGCAAGGCCCTAATGTTCAATACCCAGTGCACGCACACAAACACACACAATGAGAAAAAAAGAAATGCCCAGGCTGCAGCTCAAAGGACTGTATGGTCACCCCGCACATCAGAAGAGTACACTACCCCAGGAAACACAGGCAGGGCAGGGATCAACTCTCACAGACCAGTGGGCAGATTAGCAGGAGCTGTTACTGTGGGGGTAGCAAAGATAGTGCATGGCTGGGTAAGAGTTGGGGGTGGACTGCAAGGGGAGAGGGCTGATCTCCTTGCCAAGATTGTGTATGTCAGGAACCTCTTCAAAAAGACACAAGTCTATTTGCATCCCTTCCCACTTAAAAAAAAAAAAAAAAAAAGTTCATAAAAGTGAAAAAACCAAGTCCCCCTAATGATTTCCTTCCTGGCTGCCTGGATGGTAGTCCAAATAGCTCCCCACAAAACTGAAATCTCCACAGTCTCAGTGCTGATAGAGTATTTCAACCCAAAACATGAGGTTGAAAAATTGGTACTTCAGAGTAGATACATGAGCTCTCTATTCACCCAAACCGATGGCAGGAAGGCGCCTTGCAGATTTTCATGTGGCTACCAATGAACACCGCTCCACTAAAAATAAAGTTCACAGACGTCTTTCACCATCAGCCTGCTGTCCAGGCACAGGCAGCTTGCCAAGTGAGCGCAGAGGAAGGAGGGCTTGTGTCATTGCCCGCTCTTCGCCTAATGGTCTCTAAAACTAGAGATGTAAACCTAGCTGCCGATTCTACTCATCAAAGTCTGTTTTCTGTTCGAATTCCGGAGATTAGACCACCCCGCGCTATTCGGGGGCGGGGGGGATTGCCAGGGCAGGCAGTTCTGAAACTACAGGGCTGCCAATACACAACCCCAGGTCTCAGCCTCGGAGTCCAAGCTGAACTTTGCCTTCTTGGTAGAAGTGTCCATCCAGATAGGGAGGCGCTCACAGCTCGGTGTTCCCGAACCCATCTCTAGGGTGGGGTGAGGGGCCGGAGGGCGTGGGGGTACCGATTGGGTCTCAGAAAATGCCCTGGCTCAGCCAGAGATTCAAGAGGGTTGTGGGATGCCCCATATCTAAGACTTCCTTTCCGAAGGACCGGGACGGGGTCCCGCTGCAGCAGCCGCCAAGTGCAGGAGCGGTCCCCGCCGGAGGGCCACGGGGCAGACACGGCTGGGCGCGGCCCTTGGAGGATCCGCTAGAGCATCTCCAGGGCCTCCTTGGAGGGCAAGAACCCGGCCCGGCCGGCGCTTAGGTATCAGTCCGGGAAACGAGGGGCGTGGGAGGGTCCGGTCCTCCGCAGGGGAGGCTCATCCGCGGGGACCGGCCGCTAGGAAATCTTCAGGTGGGTTCTAACACCTAGCAGCTCTGCCCTGGAGACACGGAGAGGAAGAATACCTGGTTTGGTGACCAGCTCCCGCTTGGAAGGTCCGAGGCTCAGTTCGCCGCCGCCGCAGCCACCCAGGTCGCCTCCCGGAGCCGCAGCCTCCCCCGGAGGGGCGTCCTTCTGTCGCTCCGCGTCCCCGTCCTTCTCAGCGTCCCCAGATCCGCCCCGCAGCAACCAAACGAAAAGCGCTCCCGCCAGACCCCCTCCGACCAGCAGGGCGGACCAGACTGTGCCCATGGCTGAGCAGCTCGTCCGCGCGCGACGACAAGCCCGGGGACAAGAGCCCTGATCACGAAGGCAGAGCCACACCTCCCCCGCCCGCTCCGGCCTTTTACGGTTTCCGTGCGCTGGGACTCAACTTTCCCGGCCCCGCCCCGGCCCCGCCCCCGGCTCTGGCCGCAGAGACTCCGCGCTCTCCTCTACCAACACTCGGTTCCAGGCTTTTCCAGCCGCCCGCGGCAAAGGGTGTGCACTGTCCCATTCGCGCAAAGATCCCTAGGACGCACCGCTACCGCGCGCAACTGGGTCCTGCTCGCAGTCCTTTTCCGCGATAGCTGCCGGCTAGGCCAGGTCCTGCCTCCCGCCCGCTCGGGCACCCCCTCACACACAGCGATCACCGCACCTGGGCAGCTGGAGGCCAAGACCTTCCTGGTACTCAGAGGAGCAGAGGCCGCTGTGCAGAGGTGACGCTGGCCTGGGGCTTGCGGTGGAAAAGTAGCGCGTTTGGATGGAGTAAGCGGGGTGGGGGTGGGGGTGGAGTGGAGAGGGTGCGCTGCCAAAACCCCGGAGATCCAGGAGAAGCTACATTGGTCTCCAGTTAGCTGTGCTTAGCCTCTCCAAGCCTCTGCCTCCGCGCCTATAAAATAAAATAGTAGGAGGGGTATGATGACAGATCCATTTATAAATGCCAATCATCTCGACCTCGTTGCTTCTTCCTTGACCTCTTTGGGAGAGGGGTGGTTGCAAAATGCACATCCACCTATGAACTGGATGTTGTCCAGGAACGGAGCGCCCACAGATAAATTCACTAATAGCAACCCTTATTAAGCGCTGTCTCTATTCCAAGTGTTTTGTGTGTGTATTTAACTTGATCGTCGCAAAACAACAGCATCCCCATGGGCTAAGAATTGTACACATTTTCCCCCAAATTCACTTCTCTGCTGATGCAATGATGCTACACACTACTCAGGCTGATGATTCCGGTCTTTAAGTCTGAGCCCGGGCCTTTCGATTGAATTACGCAGACTACAAGCAACTTCTGCAGGCCATAGCTGGCAAATATCCACCCTAGAGTAATTGCAACATGGCTCCCTCTGGTAGGATCAATCATTCCAGTGTGCCCCTTGCTAGGAGCAGACAGGAGCTCCTAACAGCAAGTGACTGGAGGGCTGGCTGGCCTTGGTGCAGGGGGCAAATCCTACCAATTATACAATTACAATATGCACGCAATTATAACAGAGGGGCTGTGTGGAGAGGAACTGTCTACTGACTGGACATCTCCAGTCTAGCCCACCCAGATCTGAACTCCCCATCTTCTTCCCCAAACCTGCTGCTTGCCCCACTCTTTCTCATATAGCAAATGAGAAGCATATCCTTCCCATTGCTACAGCAAAACAAAACAAGCCCCCATGGGCTACTTCAAACCAGCAGAGCAATCCTGTTAAAACACAGCCATCAGCTGGTCATGGTGGTACACCCTGTAATCCCAGTACTTAAGAGGCTGAGACAGGAGGATTGCAGGTCCGAGGCCAGCCTCAGAAACTTAATGAGACTCTGCTTCAAAATAAATAAATAAATAGGGCAAGGGTGCAACTCCAAGGTTGAATGCCCCTAGGTTCAATCTCCAGTGCCACGAAAACAAACAAACAAACAAAACAGTGATCATGTCAATCCTCTGCTCAAGACCTTCCTATTGCTCTAGGACTGAGCAAAACCTTCAAGACCCTGCAGCCTCTGTCCCCATGACCTCCCTGGTTCCCCCCAGCTTGCCTTCCAGCCACACTGACGGGTCCCTGGCCACACAGGGGTCCTGTGTGTATCTTTGGCACAATGTAGACGTTATCTTTTTTTCAATATATTTCCTGTCTTCAACTAATTAGGGAGTTGACAGTGAACTCGGGGGACAAACCCTATCCAAACCATAGCACTCGTCCTTCACAATAAACCAGTAAATGTGAAAAGAGTTGCCCTGAGTTTCCGGAGTTGCCATTCTAGCATATCATAGAACCCCAGGCAGGGGGAGTCATTGGACCCCCCCCCCAAGCTTACTGCCAATGGGTCAGAAGGAGAAGGGGCTTAGACTTGGGGTTGGCCTCTGAAGTGGGGGCAGTCTTGAGGAACTGAGCCCTTTAACTAAAGGGATATGACACTAACTCCAGGTAGAAAGTGTCTCCTACAATTGGATTAAATTGTTGGAGACACCAAGCTGTTGTCCACAGAGAGTGGGAGAATTGCTTGGTGTGAACTCTCACCCCATTTTGGTAACCAGAAATGAAGTTTTGAGAGTAGCAGAGAGTGAACAGTATGTTTCCATTGCCCCTTCCTTGTCATTCCCAGTGTCCTCACCCATTCAGAACTCTCCTTCTTTTGTCCAGATGACTACAGTCCTTTCCCAGGTCACCCAAGCACCTCCATCTGCTCTGGCTCCAATCCCCTCTGCAACGGTGCCTGCTTTAGTCCTCCCAAAGTATAGTCCTGACCAAGGCATCTCCGTCTCCCAAACTAAATTCCATCCTCATCTTAGCCTTCAAAGTCTCTTAAGACATAGCTCCACCGACCCCGCCCCCGGCATTCTCTACCGCTTATCTATGCTTCTACGCAAAGTGAGGTTCTCCTGCCAGAACTTCCATCACTACTCAAAATATTTCCTAATACCACTTCCTTCTGTTAAACTTTTCCCCAGCTCAAAATCCCACTCTGTACCCCTCATTCCTAAAATTGGTGTCACCCTTTTATTTGAACTCTGGACATATTGTAACTTTCTTAGAACAAAATATGAGTTTCTCTCTTATTATCTTTGTAGTTTGTCTCATCCTCATGTTGGCTCATAAATTCCTAGAGGACCAGAGTTTGCTCATTCTTTGTGTTCCCCAGAATGCTGAGTCTATCATCCAATAGGTCTTTGCATATTGTTCTTGTTTATTAAATACCTAATGGATGTTGGTGTAGGCCAAGTGCTTGGTAAGGATTATCTCATGTAATGCTGTCAGAGGAGCAATCTTTGTAAGGTCATTAAGCTGATGAGCAACCAAGCTGGGATATGAACCAAGTATTCTGATCCCAGGACCCATGCTCTGAAACTGTAGGCACACTGAATCCTTAGGCTGTTAAACCATGTCCAAATTCTAAGGAATACATTTTAGAAGTGAGTGCACATTTACATGTGTGACAGCAGAGAACACTTTTCCAACATTTACGTGCTCTGCCTCTATCGTTGCTCTCTCAGGGAAATGGACTTATCTTGCCCAGCATCTGTCCGCTGCTGTCAAACCTCTGCTCCCAGTCTCCACATAACATTCGGCACAAGCCAAACCTCTCTGCAAAGCAGTCACGCTGGAGCCGCCCAGCCTCGGGTTTCACAGAGACGTTTTCTAACCACAACTGTTTGCAAACCTCTGACTCATCCTGGTTCCAGAATAGACTCCAAGCTGAGCAGCAGCACTAAATGATGAAACCTGTAGAAGAGGAGAATTTGTGTTGGAAAAACTAGCTCATTGTATAGAGAAAAAATAAAGTTAGTACTTTGTGCCAAATAAAATGCGGACTCCAGGTGGAATAAAGGCCTAAATGTAAATGGTAAAACCTCAGAACTAATGGGATAAAATACAATAAGCTATTATTATAACATTTCTTAACACAGGAGGCAAAAAATTGTTTTCTGAGTCCAGTGTGGTGGTGCATGCCAGAAATCCCAGTACTCGGGAGACTGAGACAAGAAGATCATGGGTTCGCAGCCAACCTCAGCAACTTACAGAGGCCCTCCACAACTTAGCAAGACCCTGTTTCAAAATAAAAAATAATATAGGGGTGAGGTGTAGCTCAAAAGTAAAATGCTCCTGGATTCAATCCCCAGTAACACACACACACACACACACACACACACACACACACACACACACACTTTGTGACAATTCATCAAAATAAGTCTTTTTAGATATGATGGTACCAAGTGAAGTATCATAGACAAAGTTACCAGATAGATTCAGACCAGGGTAAGATACATGTGTTGTTTAAAACTGACAAGGAGTTAATATCCAGATATATAATGAGCTACCAAAAATTGATAAGAAAAAGACATGAGATCCACTACAAAAATGGACAGAGGATGCTCTTTCCTTGGTGCTTGGAAAAGGCCTGGATCCTAGGAGACACTTGTGGGACTGTAAGTGTTCAGGCTCACAACCATTAGATAAATGCAAGTTAAAGCAGTAGTGCTACGCCATCTTACATCCATCAGAGAGGCAAATATTAGAAGATGTAGCTTTGCTGTTGGGAAAGTAAACAGATACAAACAATCTGGAAAATTTTTATGAAATTAAGTATACATACAGAGCCTGACCCAGCAACCCCACTCCTCAACACATTCGGTCTGGTGGCCACTTAGCTACATATTGAGACAAAATAGCCAAGTAAAGTCTGGTGGATGTCTATGAAATACTATGAGCATCCTACAGAGGGTCTAGGGTCCTGCATAGTAGAGGCTCAAAGTATGTATTGAATGAACCAATGAATATGAGAAATGGTAAAATACTAGGACATAATGCCAAAATTATAGAAGATAAATGGCCAGAGATCTATCCTTCCCTCCCTCCCTTCCTCCCTTCTTCCTTCCTTCCTTCCTTCCTCCCTTCCTTTTATTTTTTTCACTGACAGCTTCTTGGGAGAAAAATGGAGAGGATTAGACAAAGATAGACCTAAGCAAAACCTCGATGAGGACAGTTTAGGGTGTCTTTTACCTCACATTTCTTGTCTTCTTCCTCTTTTTAATATTATTCCTTTTCTTTTTCTTTTTCTTTGTTTTTCTTGTGGTACTAGGGACTGAACCCATGGATATTCTACCTCTGAGCTACATCCCCAGACTTTTTTATTTATTTATTTATTTATTTATTTATTTATTTATTTATTTATTTATTTATTTTGTTGTTGTTGTTTTGAAACAGGGTCTCACTAGGTTGCTGAGAGCCTTGCTAAGTTGCTGAGGCTGGCCTTGAACCTGCGATTCTCCTGTCTCAGCCTCCCAGGTACTGGGATTACAGGCATGCACCACTGTACCCAACCAAAAGAATGAATTTCTAATGGGAAAATGTCACGCCGCGGGCCCTGCCCCAGAGGGTTTTGCCTCAGCTCTTCCCACCAGAGTGTCCAGCACAGCTGCTCTGCTCACATAGGAAGCAAGCCTGTGAGCTCAGCATTGCTCTTGCCCAGGAGGAAAAGAGCTGTTACAAAGACAGACAGCAGACCACAAGCATTTCTGAAGTGCTCAAGCTTACCATTGATAAAAGAAATACAAATTGACATACCAATTTCTGTCATTTAAATAGGCAAAGATTGTTTTGTTTTGTTTTAAGAACTCTTATATTCAGCCGGGCGTGGTGGCGCACGCTTGTAATCCCAGTATTCAGGAGGCTGAGACCGGAGGATCCGGGTTCGAGGCCAGTCTCAGGTACCTAGTGAGGCACTCCACAACTTAGTGAGACTTGGTTTCAAAATAAAGAATAAAAAATAGGACTGGGGGTATAGCTCGGAGGTAGAACGCCCCTGAGTTCAATCCCCAGTACCCCCAGTACCCCCCCCCAAAAAAAAAGAACTCTTATATTCAACCTGTGAAGCAGGAAAAAGATAAAACATATTTAGAAGCAATTTAGCACTAAATATCCAAAGCCTTAAAAAACAAAACTGAATAAATAAATGAATAAATGATTACATGAGAGAGAGAGAGAGAGAAAGAGAGAGAGAGAGAGAAAGTCTGTGTGTGTGTGTGTGTGTGTGTGTGTGTGTGTGTGTGCGCACACACCTACATATATTCTTTAATATAGCAATTCAACTTCTGGCTTTTTGGTTTTGTTTTTCTGTGGCTCTGAACTACACCCCCAGCCCTGTTTTATTTTGAAACAGGGCCTTGCTAAGTTGCTGAGGTTGGTATCAAAACTGCAATCCTCCTGTCTCAGTCTCTAAGTATTGGAATTACAGGCATGTGCCACCATGCCCAGCATCTGGGGGTTTTGAGTGAATAGAGGCCAGGAATATTGCTAAACATCCTACACTACACAGGACAGCCTTTCACAACAGAAGATAAGAATAATCCTGTCTAAAAATATCGGTATTGCTAGATGTGGTAGTGCACACCTATAATTTCAATACTTGGAGGGTTGAGACAGGAGGATCACAGGTTTAAGGACAGCCTCAGCAACTTAGTGAGACTCTCAGAAACCTAGTGAGACCCTGTTTCAAGACAAATAATAATAATAATAATAATAATAATAATAATAATAATAATAATAATGAAGGGCTGGGGTGTAGCTTGGAGGAATAATGCTCATGAGATCATCCCAAGTACCACAAAAAAAAATTAAAAACAAAATGTCAGTATTACTGAGAAACTCTACTCTAGCACATATGAGCCAAGAGAGAGTAAGGAGGAAGCCCAGTGCTTCTGAGGACCCAGTCTTAGGAACCACATATCACCACTTCTGCCATATTTTGGGGGAGGGGGTAGTAACTAGAGATTGAACCCAGAGGCATTCTACCTCCAAGCCACATTACCAACATTACCAGTCCTTTTTTTTTTTTTTTTTAATTTTTGAAATAGGATCTCAAGTTGCTTAGGGCCTCACTAAATTGCTGAGATTGGTCTCAAACCTGCAATCCTCCTGTCTCAGCCTCCCAAGTACTGGGATTACAGTTATGCACCATCATGCCCAGCTCACTCTGCCACATTTTATTCATTAGAAGCAAACATTTAAATATAGCACATACTCAAAAAGAGATGCAGTGTTCCTGGCCAGAGAAATTCTCCTTATGCCTGTGATGAGGTTTCCCATCTTCCATGGCCAATGGAGTGATCTTCTTTGTGTAAATAACCTTGTTGGGAAAATACATTCTCTTCATTCTTCACCCCAACATCCCTCATTGCCTTGAATCTTAAAATCAACAATGTGCGGGAGACTGGTGGTACCAATTCATAAAACCAATGGACTAATGATCAGAAATTTAGTGGGCTGGTTGGTAAACAACCATTACTAAAATTTAAATTATATATTTACAATTCAGGCATGGTGATGCATTACTGTAATTCCAGTACTTGGGAAACTGGGACAGGAGAATTATAGGTTCCAGGTCAGACTCAGCAATGTAGCAAGACTCTCAGCAACCTAGAGAGACCCTGTTTCCAAACAAAAAAATAAAAAAGGGCTAGGGGCATGTAGCTCAATCCCCAATATTCACAGAGAAATAAATTGATTTAAAACAAAGGTAATAACTAAAAAACTCACCACCTCCTAGTTATTTAACACTTTCATATTATTATCTACATTCTCAAGTTACCTCTATCTATTATATCTGGGTATTGGAAGTACTATATAATGGTGTGCTTCTTGCACTTCTCTTTGGCTTTTGCAGGCCAGATTTACACTTGATCTTAGCCAGAAGGTTAAGGAGTGATAAGGAGGCCAGATTTAGAGATGCTGTTTCAGCCCATTTCTTTGGTAATCTGAGAAGCTGCCAGCTTTTCGTGCAGCCTGAAGCAAGAGAAGGTTTTCTGGCTGGTGCAGGGAGCTCTGCCCTCTGTGCCAGGGGAGCCAACACGCTTGCAGATCCTGTAGCACACAGGCTGCTGAATGGAGCTTTGGCACGTCCAGAGAAGAGAAGCCTAACACAGGCCTCAGGGTTTTGCAGCTGAGCCAAAAACTCTGTGGCATGTAACTATTCTCCTTTTGAGAAACAGATCTTGGTTTCTTGCTGAACACTAGTAAACCCAGCAGCCTGATCATGACGCAGTAGGTAACCATGTGCTGGGTGTCCATCATAAACCGGGGGTCATCTGATCCACCAAGCCATAAAGTCAGCTAACATTTTAGTGCGTGTGTGCCTGCCATGTGCCAGGCTCTGTTCTAAGCACTGTAACATTTCCTCTAATCCTCACCACATTTCTGGGAGTTGGTACTGTTCTTTTTGAGATCATTCCTATTTTAGATGAGAGGACTGAAGCAGAAAGGGGATAAGCAATTTTCCCAGGTCATACAGTTAAGAGGCAGCAGAGCTTGGTTAGAACCTGCCCCCTGGCTCCAAAGCACCCATGTTTAATTGCCAAATTGCACTGTACCTCATGATTCAGTGGCAGTTTTCTCTATAGGACAGAGCGTGAGCAGAAATTGAACACACAACAAATCGCATGATGTGCCCACTCCTACCACACGACCACTTCTTCCTCAGCCTGTGCCTCTGACCTCATGGGCTGTTCTCTAAGTCCAACTGACTGAGCAACCAGCACAACAGGACTGCGGCCCAGCCCCAAGAGGACTGCTGCCACGTCACAGCCCAACTCAAGGATGGCTCTGAGGATCAACGTAGAAGGCAGCTTTCCCAGTGGGTAGAATCTTAAGCATTTCATCCTTTTGTGGTTTGCATATCTCCACCAAAACTCATTCTGAAATTTAATCCCATTGTGAGGTTTTAAGAGGGTGGAAACAATCTATTATATTTAGAGATGAGACTTTGGGGAGGTCATATTTAGACTAAATGAGGTCAAAGAGTGGGTCCCTAATCAAATAGGACTGTGGCTTTATAAAAGGAGAAACCTAGCCGGGCGTGGTGGCACACGCTTGTAATCCCAGCATTCGGGAGGCTGCAACCAGAGGATCCGGGTTTGGGGCCAGCCTCAGCTACCTAGTGAGGCACTCCGCAACTTAGTGAGACCTGGTTTCAAAATAAAGAATAAAAAATAGGGCTGGGGGTATAGCTGAAAGGTAGAACGCCCCTGATTTCAAACCCCAGTACCACACACACACACACACCAAAAAAAAAAAAAAAGGAGAAACCTGAGCTAGCATGTTCTGTCCCACCACAGGACTCAGAATACCCCAGCAAGAAGGACCTCACTAGATACGGCCACCTTATACCTGATCTTGAACTTCCCTGCCTTCAAACCCTCTCTTTCTCTCTACCATTAGGGATTGAACCCAGGGGCATTCTGTCTCTGAACTATGCCTCAGCCCTTTTTATTTTTTTACTCTTGAAATGGAGTCTCACCAGGTAGCTTAAGAGTCTTGCTAAGTTGCTGATGCTGGTCTTGAACCTGCAATCCTCCTGTCTCAGCCTCCCAAGTACTGGAATTACAGGCATGCACCACCGGCTCCCTTTATTCTTTATAAATTACCTAGTCTGTGGTATTTCAATACAACAACAGAAAACAAATGAAGACATATCCCATTGACCATTGTATCTGAAAAAAGAGGTTTGGCCTGAGTGCAGATATCACCATTAATGGTCAGCAGCTGATGTTTTAGCTCAGCAGCCAGAGGCTCAGAAATGTCCAGGTGTGCTGGGACCAGTGACAAGGATGTCTGAGGGAAGAGGTAAGTAGGGAATCTCCCAGAATGGATCTGGAGTCTGAAAACACTGCGTTCTTGGTGAATGCCCATCAAAAGGCCTCCACCACGAGGCAGGGCTCAGTGACCAGGTGAAAGTTGACCCATGCCCTGTGCCACCCGCTTCTTCCTTCGGCCCCTCCAGTGTGGCAGTGGCCGCAGGCCATCTGTGGGTTCCGTGGCTTGGCTCTCCCTTCACAAAGCTGATCTGGCTATCCCCTCTACTGTTGCAGGTGAGTGGTCCCCACAAGCCTAGTCTCAGAGACAAAAGAAAACTCCAGAGGCCAAAAGTAAGATAAGCAAGTCTTCCTTTAATCAGCAGCTGATGATCCAGATCTTTCTGGGCCCCAAACAAAGAGATTGCAACCCTTATACACAGTCGGTCACTTAACTTTAAGAAGAAGGGAAAATGTGAGATTCATTACACTTTCACCTAGCAGGAGCAAGATACCCAAAGTAGAAAGAGCGCATTAACTCAAGGCCCTCTTGACTGGGCTGGTGCCCCTGCCTCTGGATTCTGTCTCTGGCTTGCGTAAGGGAGGGGCTGGTCTCATTGATTTGCTAGGCTTTCTGTTTATCTTCTCTGCTAATTGTCAGCACACAGGCAGCTAGGGGAGGGAGCTGGGAATTCCTTTTTCTTCTATCCTAAATTCTTAACTACTAACATTTCCATGGCTCTGACTATTCTTTCCCATGTCACTATTGAGCAGTATTCTTCTCCTTTAATTGGTTTCAATTAAAATCAGTCTTAAATCCCCCATATGCCTTAGATTTGAATGTAACAAATCTAGGAACAACGTGGTCAGGGAAAGAAGCAAATTCTCTCCATACCATCACCTCCAACACTTCTAGTCTCAGAGTCCTAGGACTGACCACCAGGATCCTGCCCAAGCTGACCTGTGAGCAGGTGTCTCCTCCAAGGGCTCGCAGTGGGTCAGTCCCGCCGAAGCTCCCTCAGGCTCCCAAACATGTGAGTGAATTATGAACTTAAACACTAAGGAAGCATGGGGAATGTGGCCTTTAGGTTTCTATACTGTACAGTAAGAAGGAAAACTAGAAGGGGGTCATACTGGTTCTTGAATGAATTTATAGAATGTCATGAGCCCCTTCCATCATTGTAAAGGATCAGTCATTTATCATTACTCAAATGCAACCAGTTCTGGATTTGGATTTGCTGACCTGACTTCACAAACTTCTGCCTACACCAACATTTATAGACTTGCTGAATACCTATACACCACCACAGTGTTCTGCTCAACATTGATTCTCACTAATTTCACAGCAAAAAATGACAAAGCAGTGTACTGAAACTGTGCTGTACAACATCCCAAACTGTCCAGGCTCAGGGTGTAGTAAAGACTCATTTACAGTCTAATTGGGAGAGAATACCTTTCAAAATGCAGTACCATTGGGCCTCTCCATATCAGCAGATCTGCATCCTCACATTCAACCAACTGCAGACTGAAAATATTCCAAAAAATTTCTGTCTGTACCAAACGTGCACATTTTTTTTCTTATCATTGTTCTCTAAACAACATAGCAAAACAACTATTTACATGGCATTTACATTTCACTGGGTATTATAAGTAATCTAGAGATGGCTCAAAGTGTAGGGGAAGATGTGTAGGTTATGTGCAAGCAGTGTGTCAATTTTATGTAAGGAACTTGAGCACCCACAGATTCTGGTATCCTCCAGGGATCTTGGGGGTAACCTCACACACACACACTGAGGGATGACTTTATTCACCCTGAACCTGCAACCAACACATGCTTTTTCTTCTGTAGCCAGAATACCTAGGTCTGAGATCCAAAAGATGGTATTAGGAGGAGCGCCTCCTTAAGGTCCGCTTGCAAAATTGCTTCTTAGCCCCAGGACTAGGCTCTGACAATTTAAAAGATGGAAAGTGTCCATCAACAGAAAACAGTAATAACTCCATTGATTTAGAAGCTGAGGCCGCCACCTGGCCATTATAGACTCCTTATGCTATTTGAAGGGCTGAAAAAAGAAAGAGCTCCTGGTGTCGGGAGTGATGAATGATCACTAACAAGTGTAGACTGATTTACGATAGTCATGGAAACCAGGCAACCTCTTGGACTTCTGCTTGTCTAGGAATAAAAACTCCTGGCATCAGGCTCACCAAGGCCCAGGCCCTTTGTGAATAAAGGTTCAGGTCATTCTGCTGAGTAAATAGTTCCTACCAGTGAAGTGATTTCTAAAAGCAATAAGAACATGGGATGGAAAGTGGATAAGGACCAAGTACAGTCTTGGGACCAGTTGTACAAATGAATACTGTTTCATCTATATGCATTTTCTTTCTTGCTATGTTATGTATATACTACATTTTTTCAAAAAGTGTCTTCTTTTTTTGTCTCTTTCCTCACTAAGAATGTGTTCCTGGTGACTGGTGATCACTTTCACAGCACACAGTAGTTAGCTCAGCATGTAGATGATTGGGGTAGGTTCACAACAGACCCCATAGGATGAAAGCTCATCACCCAGCCAGGTACGGAAGCACACACCTGTAATCCCAGTACTAGAGAGGCTGAGACAAGAGGATCACAGGTTCGTGGCCAGCCTCAGCAACTTAGTGAGACGCTGTTTCAAAATAAAAAATAAAAAAATAGGGCTGGGGGTGTAGCTCAGAGGTAGAATGGCCCTGGGTTCAATCTCTAGTTCTGAAAAAAAATCACCCAGAGAGTTTGTATTTAAACTGAGCCCCTTTGAGATTATTGTGTCTTCTATAGGATGCATGGTTACATTAAATCAAGGAAGGTCCTTTGTTTGTGTTATATTTTTGTTTGTTTGTTTATTCCTATGCTGAGGATTGAACCCAGGGCTTCACTCATGCTAAATATGTGCATTCCATTGAGCTACACCTCCAGTCTCTATGTTCTATTTAGTGAGTAAAAGGAGAGGGGAGAGGAGAGCAGAGTAAAGGATATTGGGCTTTCAAGGTGCTTGTCATTAGAACTCCATATGCTGTGAGGTAGAGTCCCTTCACACTGCAGAAGCTGAAAATGTCATATACCAATTTTTTTCCTGCCTACCTCTCATGGGCACAGCCCTAGATTCCCCCAATCAAATACCTCGACTGAGTCTCTGAGATGGAGTGGGCAGAATTCATACTGGGTGGGTGGTGGCCCTGGTGCTGCACTGATCTCACAGGCAGTGGTGGTGTGGCTCTGGTAGTGGCATCCACCACCCAGTGATGATGGTGACCCCAAGCTGATTGCCATGTACCTGCCCAGGGGCATCAGCAGACGGGTTTTCACCAGCTCAGTTTGGAGCCATGAGTTTGGGTATCACTTCAGGTAGGATAGAACCCAACTCCAGTCCTCTGTCCATAAAGATACTCTGTGAGACCCAATGTGTTCTATTAATTCATTTTTTATTAAATTGTCCTGAGCGAGTTTCAAAGAGTAGGATCTAAAAGGATACATTCCAATAAGTAAAGAGTGGTCATTGCTGAGTCCAATAGGAAGTAATGGTATTTTCTACGTTCTTTGTCCTAGTCTATATTTTCTGATTTTCCTAACATTAGCATTAACATGTTAACAAGAATATTTTTAAAATAGATATGTCATCTCGTACTTTCATTAAACTTTCTGACCTATGACTTTTTATTATAGGTATACATTTATATCAAGACTAATGTGCCTATAAAAGAGCAAATACCTCATTTATTTATTTACTTATTGCTATACTGGGGGTTGAACCCAGGGAGGCTCAATCACTGAGCTATATCCCCAGCCCATTTATTTATTTATTTATTTATTTATTTAGAGACAGGGTATTGCTAAGCTACCCAAGCTGTCCTCAAACCTGAGATCCTCTTGTCTCAGCCTCCTAAGTACTGAGATAACAGGTTTGCATCACTGTGCCCAGCCTCCGTTAACTTAATGAAAATGAAAGAAAGTAATATTGTAAAGAAAGAAAAAAAGAGGTGCTCACTCAAAACCAAGGAAAATAATACTCTGAGAGAATGCAATGGGGTAATTCTGCCTTTATTTATGGTTTCATTAATTTTTAAAATAGTTGAGATACCTATGTAATACAATGGTTTAAAAATGTGAGGAGACCACGTTTATCATCTCATAGTTGATAAAATATAAAAAAATATTGATTAACTGAAGCAGAAAGTCATTCAGAAGCATTTGCATGGATTAGGTCTTACATTTATGGATGTTGCCAAGGCCAAGTTTACATCCACAGCAGGATGTTTAAAATGAGAGCAATAGCCAAGTATGTAGTTCATGAAATCTGCCTAATCATCTTCCCAAGGTTCTTCTATGCTTGAGTGAGTTTTATAGGAGCCTTATTATACATACATTTACCTTTCTTCCCAATATTCATATTCTCAAGGAACTAAAAGAGAGAGAGAAGCTTTATTAGCTTGGCAAACAAAACTTTTACAGTCCTCTGCATAACCACTACTATATCCATATTCAAAATATCTCATTCTGGCATATATACTTACATTACACAAAATTACATGTTGACAATTTGACCAAGAAAGATGTTGGTCTTTAGAAAGTGATTGTAAGCCAGGCATGGTGGTGCACGCTTGTAATCCCAGTACTTGGGAGGCTGAGACCAGATGATCTGGATTCACGGCCAGCCTCGGCTACTTAGTGAGGCCCTCTGCAACTTAGTGAGACCCTGTTTCAAAATAAAGAATTAAAAATAGGACTGTGGATATATCTCGGAGGTAGAATGCCCCAGTTCAGTCCCCAGTACTACGAAAGGAAGGAAAGAACGAAGGAAGGAAGGAAGGAAGGAAGGGAGGGAGGGAGGGAGGGAGGGAGGGAGGGAGGGATTGCACAGCATTGGAGGTACTCTGTCCTATGCCCAAGCCAGGTCCAGCCCAGCTAAGCATAGTCTTTGTGTGTGTGTGTATGGGGCAGGGCAGTACTGGAGATTGAACCCAGGTGGGGGATTTACACTTGCCATTTTCCTTCCTTCCTTCCTTCCTTCCTTCCTTCCTTCCTTCCTTTCTTCCTTCCTTTCTTTCTTTCTTTTTGAAACAGGGTCTCACTAAGTTGCCCAGACTGGTCTTGAACCTGTGATCCTCCTGTCCCAGCCTCCCAAGTACTGAGATGACAGGTGTGCACAATCACTTCCAGCTCAGCATAATCTTATGCTGCCCATTTTTGTTGTTAAACGCCTGGGACCATCTTTGTAGCAGAGGGGAATGAAACTGCAAGTGATGTATAAAGTAGATAACCCACTAGAAGATACTAGAATGTGCATATAAATACATATACTCATGTATATTTGTTAATATACATATACACCGTATATAATATATTGTGGGTAAAAAAAGAATGAATGTTCATATATAAATTTAAGTAAATAATGACAGTATATGTGTATTTTGGTGCATATATATATGCCATTTGCTATAATAAATTTCTCCTATCAGTTAAAATTATTTTAAGTTTCAGTTGAAATCTTATTAATAAAAATTGAGGCTATGGGATGTAAGAATAAAGACGAAATTTTGAGTGACAGTTGTTTTCAGGACTCAGCTGTACCGGGGGCATCATCTCTCCATAGTCAATGCAGCTGGAGAGTATAGCCAGTATGCCAGGCATGCTTCCTGTTGCCCAAACTGGTCTACATGTTCATCAATAGAATGGATTAAATCAACAGGGAACAAATAAAAATGGAAAAATAGAAGCATGTTTTGCCACTAAAAATGTTAAGGTAGAAATATGAGACACAACAACATTAAAAACAAATAAAGACACACATATATATATCACATAATACGTATCTATATTATACATATAATCATGTATACAATTATGAAAAATACAGATTGTATTAAGTAAACACATAAACATTCTCTATAAAATCTGTCCAAATGTACTTATGTGAATCTTATGTGTAAATTTTAAGTACATAACTATTGGCATAAATATATTAATTATATCTAGCAGGCTTTTTATTAATAATGCTCAAAGCTAAAAGAAATAGTGCATCACAGTTCTGTAATGGAGTCTTCTAATCTCATACCTTGGCCTCATGCTCTAAACTTGCCCATTTAACTCTGAAACTAGTCAGGCTGTGAGTATGGGCAATATGCCCATTTCTTTGCCAGTAAGTATAGTTTTATTGTTAGTTTTATCATCCTTGGAAAATAGAAATCCAGTCTACCATTTCTAGGAACATCTATTGTGGCCTTCTTGGCCGCACTGTCCCCTACAGACCCTTAGGAAGGTATGCAGAAGACAGTGGACAATAGCATGACTTTTCAGTTTCCTGCTGCAGTGACAGGGCTGGAGTGTGTGCACCACTCCAGGATGTGGGCCCTCCTGCTAAAGGGTCCAGTCCCCAGTGATCTGGGGGGAAGATTCCGTGGGAGGAGATTGGGGTCAGCTTTACAAATTAAGGAGTCAGAAAATAGAAGGCAGAAAAGGAAAAAAAGGCAGAACACTGAGGTAGCCCCAGGAAATGAACTTTTGCCCTGGTCTGTTACCACTTGAGGCAGAGCTCGTAAAATTGCAAGTCCCTAAACCATGCATGGTGGTGCACACCTGTAATCCCAATACTTGGGAGGCTGAGACTGGAGGATCACAGCTTCTAGGGCAGTCTCAACAACTTAGCAAGGTCCTCAGCAACTTAAGAAACCCCATTTCAAAATAAAATAAAATAGGGCTGGGCATGTAGCTCAGAGGTAGAACATCCCTGAGTTCAATTCTCAGTAACATACACACATACACACACACACACACACACACACACACACACACACACACACACACACACAGCAGATCCCAACTCCTGGCCATAGCTTTCTCCTTAGACCTGGAAGTAAAGGAGACTTATGACTTCCTAGAGAATTCAGAATGTTTTAGTAACAGTCAGAATTTGCAAGGCACAGGCCCTGCACATAGATCTCTTTCACTTTGGTCCCATTGAGGCCAAACCCAAGGAACGTGAGTCAAGTAGCAGCAGAGAGAAGGCACCTCTGAAAGCAGCAGAAACCAGCAGGCAGAACAAGGGCAAAATGCTGCATCCTACCTCTGGGCCCCTATTTGGGAGAAACATGACCTTTCCTTTAAGGGCCCAAGTCTTGGTGGACACCTGTAGAAGTACTGTGATTCTGCCAGGGTACTAAACCCCTTCCCATCAATACCCTTCACTCACCTTCGGCATCCTGTATCCCCTGCTTAGAATAAAATCCTTGAAGGCAACTATTCCATGAAGATCTTCAAGTAACTCCTCCTAAAAGAGTTTAAAGAACACTTGAAGAACTGGTCAACAGCTCTTTATCCAGTGCCCCATGTAAAACCACATCCTGATCAGTTTTGTAAATAATGGTCATGAGTTGATGAAGATGGAAGTTTCCAGAGACATCAACTTTCCTTCTCCACCCTTTTTATCACAGGCAACACATTTTAGCAATAAGACAACTGTTGACCTGGGCTGTCCTGAACCTAATCTATGTGAGACTAACATTATATCCACAATTTATAGGATATGACAATTTATAGGATCCATAATTTATAGGGCATGACAATCAAAAAAGCCTTGATCCAGTCTCAACATCTCCTCAACATTCAAGTACCCTTTTGGTTTTTCTTTACATTTACTTGAACTTAAAAATTGAATGTACAATCACATAATTGTGATTCAGTACATGAAGATCATTGTACTTTCCAAACCAAATCAGTGAAGGATAATCAAAACCCTTGGGTTCTTAGCAAGACAACCATGTCATCATCGTAGTGACTGTCCACTACCAGCACACCACTATCCTAGGTCTTGAGAATTGGGGTGCTAAAACCTAGTGCTCCACCTAAAGTATGTAATGCATCTCTCATATATACAAAATGTGGTTTAAATGATTATTATAGAACAATTACATTATCTTGAATTCTCCCTATGTCTAAACCTTCTGGTACAGTTTGTTATTGTAATAGTATATTGACTGTATTCCTCAAATTTAAATGATACTATGTTTTCACTAGCTGACTGCAACTATTTTGGCAAATGCCTTTACTAGCTTTTGCCATCACAATGAAATATGTTTTGGAGAATTCTTTAAGTCTTTAATAATATTTTTTTAAAAAGAGCTTCTAGACACCTTAATGCAAAAGTTTGTAACTACTTTTGTTTTTAAATATTCAATTCACTGAGAAAAAATTATGTATGTTACATATTAAATTCCCATACACTTAGGCAGTTCTGAAAACTGAGAAATTCTGCTAGCCATTATTTACATTATTTTGAAGCTGATATAAGCATGCTGTGTGTAAAATTTGTGTTATACCTCACAAAATTAGAATTATACCCAGTACTGGAAAATAAAAATGAAAACCCAGTACTGGAGAAGATAAAAATGACTATTATCCTTATCTTAGCTTTCCAGTCTAAAAGACAAAATTGATGAATCAATCTGATGAATTTGTACAGTGTTTCAATTTTTCAAAGTGTTTTCACATCTGTTATCTCAGAGAAGTTTTGGGAATATTGGAAAAGAGAAGAGGTTCATGAATGTTCTCACAGAAGTCCTGTGCAGGTGCTGTATCAACACTTCCAATTTTCCAGAACTACAATGACTATCTTCTTTTCATTAGACACTTGTACACAAGTCCTGGGCATGCACAAAGTTTATTTGTTGTGAAATTAGATCACATCTTTGTTGAGTGCTCTTGTTGCTTTGTGATATCATCGTTAACCTTTGTCCCTTTCCTCTCGGACAGATCCTGCAACTCTGTTGAATTGCATAAAAGAAGCTGAATGCTGATAGGAAACAAGCTTTACACTTAGTTATCCAAAAGCCCCTGTGACAACATGTCTATTCTGAGCACTTAGATGATCCTACCACGTCAACTGCCTTTTCAACAATTACCCTTGGAATCAACTGTTCCAAAATAGTAGGAGTCCCGTGAGAGATGGTCCCATCTTCACAGACATTGTGTTTACCATGAAGCCAAGAAGATTTTTAAGTCTTTCATATCACACATTCCTTTCTACATGCCTTTCTCATTGCTGAATTCAATATGCAATCTGGAAAACTTTGGGGAACCTCTGTACTACAGCAGAGACTCTGATCATCCTTAACTCAGAGGATCGAATTTCAGTATATATACATACCTGTGCCTGGAGCTCCTTTTTAAACTTCTCTTGAGCTTTCCATGAGTCCTTGGGGTCAACCAGAGGTTCATCTGCTCTTTGCTTTTTCCACAAGTTGGGGTTCAGGTACCATGCTCCATACCTCATTTTCACTCGCTTTGGTTTGTAAGGATTCTAGAGAAAGTAACATAATTTGCAGTTCACTAGGTTTGGGTTTTTTTTTTCTTCGTCGTTGTTTTGTTTTATTTTGGTTTGTCATTTCAATAAATCTAATGTTCAGAAAGCAGTATCATTACTTTGAACTTAACGTTGCTCCTTGTCAAAGTATTTTTATAAAGATTCAGCATGTCTTGATTTTACAAAAGAAACATGAAAAGTTCATAATTGAGAAAATATGGTATTGGTTAAGAATATGGCCTTGTGGTTTAGACATACCTAGGTTTAAATCCAGTCTCCCCTCAACTATTTGTTAGTCCACTGGTAAGTTACTTAAAATCTTTATTAGTAAAATGGAGATAATAATATTCAACCTCTCTCTTATAATTGTGAAAATTGTAAGAAAGAATATGTGGAAAGCAGGCAAAATTGAGGTAAAAATCACATATTCCCCCTAAGGTACTGATCCTGAATGATACTCAGTCAACCAAAATATTACATTATTAGACTTGCTACAGGCTCCACACTGCTCAGTCTTGCAAGTGTGGCACTAGTTTTTATCAAACCACTACCTTTTGCCTCTTTAGATAGAAGGTGGACGGAGGAGGAAGAGATTTCTCTCCTCTCTTTCTGCCATCCCTCAGTAGTGCGTCTAGGATGTAAAAAGGACCTCTGGTTGGCTCATAAGCAGATGCTGTGGATACAACACCCACACCACATTCTGTCACAAAAGAGGAGTTAGCTCTTGGGTGGAGCAAAGAAACAAAATCACAAAGATTCTGTCTCTCTCTCCTCTCACTCACATTTAAACTGTAGCGGAATGTGTGGGCACCCTGGAATTGAGCCAGGCATGCCTGTCTAAAACAGAGAGAACAGGGCATGGCCAGCAGAGCAGACAGGAGGGAAGTCCCTTCTGGAGCTGATTTGGGCACCCTATCCCCAACATCCTGACCGCATCCTGTTCCTGGAGCAGTCATCATTCCCCTGCCTCCGTTCATTTGCAGCAGGTGCTGCTCCCTCTGCTACAATGAGCTTCCCCAAGAGACACACGTGGCTCGCTCCCTTACCCATTTATCATCCTCTTCCCAGTGTTATCTTCCCTGGCCACCCAATTTAAAAACTTCAGTGCCAGGCATGGTGGCGCACACTTGTAATCCCAGTTCTTGGGAGGCTGAGATAGGAGGATCACAGGTTCGAGGACAGCCTCTGCAAGTAGTGAGACTCTCATCAACCTAGTTTCCAAATAAGAAATAAAATCGAGCTGGGAGTATGGGGGTATAGCTCAAAGGTAGAATGCCTCTGGGTTCGATCCCCAGTGCCACACACAAAGAAACAATTCAACCCCTTCCCAACAGTCCTTGCCTTTCTTCTCTGCGTCACTTTTTCTTCATAGCGTTTATCACTGTTTGATATGCTATATATTGCGTGACTGTTTGCCTAGGTCTCTTCTTACCCTCTGAAATATAAGTTTCAAAGATATAATGAAATGTAAGGTTCCCATTGTATCTCTCTGGCATCTAGACTAACGCTTAGGAAATAAAAGGTGCTCAGTAAATATTTGTTGAATTAAAGTCAGGTTTTTTTACTTTGGCACTGTTGACCTTTGGGGTTAGATCATTCTTTATTGGGGCAGGGTGACCCACTCAGTGCAGGATGTTGAGCAGCGTTCCTGGCCTTTACCCACAAGATGCCAGTAGCCCCCCTTGAGTTGTGACAGTCAATAGTGTCACCACTGAACATTACCAAATATTCCCCCAGCTGGAACCACAGAATTGAAGGACGAGGAACCATGGGGGAGGGAAGCAAGAGACAGGAGGAAGGAGGGGGAGAGGAAAGACTCTACACCATGACCACACTGAAGAATTTGAGTTCTGGATATGTCATGTGGTTGGGCAACTGGTCATCTTCCAAGATTCAGCACAAACATAATTTCTTCTCTGAAGTCTTTAGTGAGACTGCCCTCACCTCATGCTTGGTGGAACTGTTTCTCCCTATGTCCTGCACACACATGACATCATTCTGTGGTAGTTAATTATTTACCTGTTGACCTACAAGACTGTGAACTCCTGGAGTGCAGAAAGAGGTCCTCCAGTTTTAGGCCATTTGCTCCCAGAACTTTTGGACACATATGTGCTCAGAAATGTTTGTTGAATGAATACATGAACAAATGGATGGATTGGTATATAGGTCAAAGATGCTAGAATAGAGGCACAGAATGCACAGAACAAATGGATGGGTTGGTATATAGGTCAAAGATGCTAAAATAGAGGCACAGAATGCTACGAGAGGTTAGAAGTAAGAAGAAATTTGTGTCAATCAAAGGACTCGGGGTCAGGACAGGGCAATGGGAACTCCATGGAAAAATTAGCATATACCTTGTATCTAAAGGGAACTAGAACATCCACATGGGGAAGGGGAGAACTGCAGACAGAGAGAATATGTGAGCAAAGCTAAGCTAGTGGGAACACTCTGAGTTATAAAGAACATCAAAAGGCAGAGCACAACAGTCCTGAGAACCCTTCGTGGAGGAGGAAAATAAAGAGGGGGACTTCCACTTCCAGAATTAAGACCAGATTTACCCTCCCAACAACAACATCTGAAAAACAGAAAGAAAAAAGAAGAGAAAAGAAGGAAAAACAGCTGGGCATTGTGGTGCACACTTGTAATCACAGTACTTGGGAGGCTGAGACAAATTCAAGACCAGCCTCAGCAACTTAGCAAGACTCTCAGCAACCTAGTGAGATCCTGTTTCAAAATAAAACAAAAAAACAAATGTTTTTAAAGGGCTGGGGGTGTAGTTCAGAGGTAGAATGCCTTTGGGTTCAATCCCTAGTACCAAAAAGAAGAAGGAGGAGGAGGAGGAGGAGGAGGAATGATTTGCAAGACCCTGGACATAGCAAAGAACAGTGATCCCTGAGAAACAACCAACAAACAAGCTAAGCCCCATGATTGCCACCAGCTGCCCTGAAAGCAGGTCACACGCAAGGAGGAGGAGCCTAGAATTAGGAACCAGAACTGAGAGTCCAGGGAGTCCAAGGCCTCGAAAATTTGGACCACAGACTACCAGATAGGACCAAGCTGCACACACAGACTCCTCCAGTGCGTGGTGGACGCTGCCTCTCAGTGAGTGAGAGAAAACCACCCAAGATTAGGAAAAGAAATGACCAAAGAGATAAACGGGCACTCACACAGAGCCAGCATCAGTGCCCTCTTCTTCCTAGAAGACCTAAAGATTCACAGGACACAGGGAAGGGTCTTACTCAATAGCAGGGAATGATTGGCCCTAAATTGAACATTGCTTTGGTCTTTCCCAATGTGTGTGTGTGTGTGTGTGTGTGTGTGTGTGTGTGTGTGTTGCTGGGGCTAGAAGCCAGGGCCTCACATACGCTAGGCAGGTGCTCTACCACTGAGCTACATCCCCAGACACCAACAATCTTAAAAGCAAGGCTGGCCCCAAAGGATCAGACTCCTCCAAATAACTTGATCACATCCCAGAACAAAATTTACAAATATTTATATGACTACAATAATATATAATACTCAGTATGGTAAAATTCACAATGCTTAGAATCCATTCAAAGATCACTAGATATACAAGAAAATATAACCCACAGTGAGGACAGAAATCAATTAATGGAAACTCACACAGAACAGATACACATGTTAGAGAAATAGTATATAAGGACATAAAGCGGTTATTAAAACTGTATTCCATGTGTTCAAAAATTTAGAGACATGGAAGATAAGCCTACATCAAACTTCTAGAGATGAAAATTACAATAGTAATAAATACACAGATTAGACAATGCACAAGAAAAACTAGAGAATTTAAAAGGCATTTCAATAGAAAAACAGAAAGAGAGAAAAAAAATGAACAAGCTGGGTGTGGCGGCACATGCCTGTAATCTCAGTACTTGGGAGGCTAAGAAAGGAAGAGCACAGGTTCAAGGATGGCCTCAGCAACATAGGAAGACAATCAGCAACCTAGTGAGACCCTGTTTCAAAATAAAATAGGGCTAGAGGTACAGCTCAGAGATAGAATGCCTCTAGGTTCAGTCCCCAGTACCATAAGTAAGTTAATTAATTAGTTAATTAATTTTAAAACAAGGGTGGAGTTTATCTCAGTGGTGGAGCACTCCTGGGTTCAAGCCTCAGTACTACAAAACAAAAACAAAAACAGAGCACCTGTGACACAGCTTTAAGCAACCTAATTGCATGTCATTAGAGTCTTGGGAGGGAGATGAAAACCAAAAAATAATTTGAAGAAATAATGGTCAAGTTTTTTCCAAATCTGATGAAAAACAGAAGCCCACAGATTGAAGAGGCTCAATGAACCCCAACACAAGAAACATGAAGCATATACAAAAGTGCATGACAATCAGATTGCCTAAAACCACATCAAAGAGAAAACCTTAAAAGCAGCCCAGGGAAAAAAGTACATCCAGTAAAACAAAGACAAGAATAGCTTAATATTTCTCATCAGAAATACCAACAGCCAAGAAGATACTGGAGCAACAGCCAGGCATGATGGCTCACAACTGTAATCCCAGGACTTGGGAGGCTGAGACAGGAGGATATCAGGTTTGAGGCCAGCCTCAGCAACTTAGTGAGGCCCCCAGCAACTTGGCAAGACCTTGTTTCAAAATTTAAAAAAGAAAGGCTGAAGGTGACTTGGGAGGTAGAATGCCTCTGGGTTCAACCTTCAGGAAAGAGAGAGAGAGAGAGAGAGAGAGAGAGAGAGAGAGAGAGAGAGAGAGAGAGAGAGAAGGGAGGGAGGGAGGAAGGAAGGAAGGAAGGAAGGAAGGAAGGAAGGAAGGAAGGAAGGAAGGAAGGAAGGAAGGAAGGAAGGAAGGAAGGATCAACTTTAAAGTACTGAAATTAAAAACAAAACAAAACTATGGACATAGAATTCTATACCCACAAAACACCTTTTTAGCTGGGTGTAATGGCACACACTTGAAATCCCAGTACTTGGGAGGCTGAGACAGGAGGATCACTGGTTCGCAGCCAGCCTCAACAACTTAGTGAGGCTCTCTGCAACTTAGTGAGACCCTGTTTCAAAATAAAAGAATAAAATAAGGCCGGGGGTATATCTCAGAGGTAGAGTGCCCCTGGGTTCCATCTCCAGTACCACACACACATACACACACACACACACAAAAAAAAAACTTTTTAAAATGAAGGCAGAGTAGGATATGTCCAGAGATGAAAGGTAGAAAGAATTAATCACCAGCAGATCCAACTGGAAGAAATGTTTAGGCAGAAGAAAACCATGTCATGTAACGTTTATATTGTTACCCTCCATCCACCAGTCAAAGGTTCAACTTTGGCAACAGCCACCGTAGTTTAGAGAGCAGTGTTTGCACAATTATTTGTAAGTACAGGAATTGAGCAATGTGACTCATTCCAGACTCAGGACGAGCAGCAGCTTGGGGCTCAGGTGTGACAGAAATAATTTGCCTGCCCAATGCCATTTTGTAGTTTACCCTTTAGAAAAATGGAAAAACTAAGGTGTTATTAGTGATATAATGCAGTTTTCACACATCTTATACAATGGAATCACAGATAGAATGCGTAATGTATGTCACAATCTGTCAATTGTGTTCAGTTATAAAGGATAAAATTTTCTATGTCCAAAATATTGGAATATAATATCAAAGATTATGTGTAAAAGGCAGAGGGGTAATTAGAAATAATATATTGTTTTTGACTTTCACAGAAAAGATACCTAGTTATAGGTTGGGCCTGGAATGTCCCTCAAAGGCTCACGGGTTGAAGACTCATTCTCCACTGCAGTGATGTTCCGAGGTGGGCTCTGGAAGTGTTTGGATCTCCAGGGCTTTCCCTCTTCAGCGGGTTAATCCCTGAGAGCAGAATGGACAACTGGGAGGGCGATGGTGACTGTCAGTGGTGCAGCATGGTGGGAAGAAGCAGGTCGCTGGGGACACGCCCTGGAAGGGTATTTCTTGTCCTTGGTATCTCTCCCTCTCCCTCTCTCCCTCTCTCTCTCTCTTTCTCTTTCTCTCCCTCTCTCTGTCTCCTTCTGCGGTGAAGTGAGCAGTTGTGTTTACTTCCGCCACGATGCTCTGCCTCACCCCGGCTCCAGAGCAATGGAGCCAGCTGACCATGCATTGAACCTCTGAAACTGTGAGCCAGAATAGACCTTTCCTCCTTGAAATTGTTGTTCTAAGTATTTTGTCACAGTGATGAAAAGTTAACACCCTCTCCCACCCAATTTAGCCACTTAAGTCTATTGTTGACTTGCACAGCTTGACATTATATATATGTAACGGCGACCTGCTTTGGACCCAGACAGCTAACAGATGGCCTGTTACAAAGCTAACGTTTCCCTCCCCTCTTTTCCTCCTGCTCCTCATCTTCCTTCTCCCCTTGTTAACAAGGAACAGGCTCTTATCAGTTTACTGACCAAAGAGTGAAGACTGGACACCTGGTGAGTGCGAGTCTGAGGAAGAACCAACTCAAGGACGACCTAGACATGAACTGTGTCTCTTCTGATGAGCCCATGTGACCCTGAAGAGCGAACTCTTAATAGGGACTTAATTCCCTTTTCGGGGGGGAATTCAGGGTTTGATGTGAACTCTTAAGTTCACTGGCCTTCTCCAATTTGCTAGCAAATCAATAAATTTCTTTTTTCTTCTTCCCAAAGGCTTGTCCCAATCATTTGATTCAACAAATTGGGGCAGGTACCTGAATTCAGTGAGTGTGTGTGTGTGTGTGTGTGTGTGTGTGTGTGTATGTATATGTATATGTATGCAGTGATACAATATGTAGAAAAATTAAAAAAGCCGGGCGTGGTGGCGCACGCTTGTAATCCCAGCATTCGGGAGGCTGAGACCGGAGGGGAGGATCCGGGTTCGAGGCCAGCCTCAGCTACCTAGTGAGGCACTCCGCAACTTAGTGAGACTCAGTTTCAAAATAAAGAATAAAAAAAAAAAATAGGGCTGGGGGTGTAGCTCGGAGGTAGAATGCCCCTGAGTTCAATCCCCAGTACCGCAAAAAAAAAAAAAAAAAAAGTATTTGAGGGGCACCCTGGGGCAAGTTCTTTCTCCTTCCTGTTACTTTGTTTTTCCATCTTCACAGCAACTTGGTGCTTAGGAAACCCAGCTATGTGTTAATGATTAGGCAAAACATATGCTCAAGAATGGTGGTTTGTGGTCAATAAGACTCTGGTAAGAATTAGGGAATTTGGGGGGCATAAAATTAACCGTGTGAACAATCAGAACTTGTATTTGTTAATTAATTTTATTCTTGCTTATGAATAATAAGTATTCATGCATATTTCCACTAGCTATTAGAATGTCAACACATAAGACATATTAAAAGATGGTCTCAGCCCGGCGTGGTGGCACACGCTTGTAATCCCAGCATTCGGGAGGCTGAGACCGGAGGATCTGGGTTCGAGGCCAGCCTCAGCTACTTAGTGAGGCACTTTGCAACTTAGTGAGACCCGGTTTCAAAATAAAGAATAAAAAATAGGGCTGGGGGTGTAGCTTGGAGGTAGAATGCCCCTGAGTTCAATCCCCAGTACCGCAAAAAAAAAAAAAAAAAAAAAAGATGGTCTCTGAGCAAAAAAAGGTGACTTAACTGAAGGTGATTGGAGGGAAAGGGAGGGAAACACCCTAATGCACATGATGTACTTTCACAAACATATCAAAGTCAATCACTAAACTGAACATGAGAAGGAGGAAGAGGGGAGGGAATTGGGTGGGAATTGGGGAAGGGTTAAATGAGAGTTGTGTGCATGTATGCCTCTACTAGCAATGTACCTAAACAAGATGTATGATTACATTGCACCAATAAAAATAAAAAGATTATCTCTGAAAATGACTTCTGATATTAACAGTAATTCTGAATGGCATGCCTCATTTTTATAACTTGTTTTGTTACATGTATTAATATCCATTCATTTATCAAATATTCACTAAACATGAAAATATTACAAGAATTCTACTTTAAAAAGCCAGTACCCCCCAAGTACCAGAATTCAGGAATGTTTAGGACTTTAGTAACAGCATAATTCTCTTAGAGCTTCCATCCACTCCCCTTCTGCAATCACCTGTGGTTTCCGGAGTTTCCTCTCATGCTCTCGTTTCTCGAAGAACTCTGCGTCCTGCAGTTTATTTATCCCCACACTCTTTCTTAGCTCTGGAGGAACCTGGTTTAGCTTCATCACATGGAGTGCATCACAGGTGGGTTTGCTCTGGTAGTTAATGTCAAATTGTTTCAGGATGAACTCTTCATCAATGCTGGAACTTCCCTGGAAGAATATCACATACATGAACAGAGGACAAACAGTGAAACAGTTCCTGCTTTCTCCTTTCACCTAAAGGAGGTATCTGATAGTTACCAAGGAAGTTGGAAGAGAGGAGAAAATGCTCAGTCTGTGTTCACTGGAGATAAGAAGCACTAGGGGACTAGAGGGCTTTGGCAGTATGTTAAGAGACAGCTCAGAAGTCAGGAGTAATTTCAGTACTGGAGGGGCTGAGACAGGAGGATTACAGGTTTGAGGCCAGCCTCCACAACTTATCGAGACCCTCAATAACTTACAGAGACCCCATTTCAAAAAAAATATAAGCTGGGCATGGTGGTGCACGCTTGTAATCCCAGTACTTGGGAGGCTGAGACAGGAGGATTGCAGTTTCACAACCAACCTCAGCTCCTTAGCGAGGCCCTCCACAACTTAGTGAGACCTCGTTTCAAAAATAAAGAATAAAAAATAGGGTTGGGGGTATAGTTCAGAGGTAGAATGCCCCTGGGTTCAATCCCTAGTACCCCTCCAAAAATAAATAAATAAATAAATATATAAGAAGAAAGAACTAGGGGTAGCTGGGCGTGGTGGTGCACGCTTGTAATCCCAGCATTTGGGAGGCTGAGACCGGAGGATCCGGGTTTGCGGCCAGGCTCAGCTGCTTAGTGAGGCCCTCTGCAACTTAGTGAGACCCTGTTTCAAAATAAAGAATAAAAAATAGGACTGGGGCTGTAGCTCAGAGGTAGAATGCCCCCAAGTTCCATCCCCAGTACCAAAAACAAACAAAAAAAGAACTAGGGGTGTAGCTCAGGAGTAGAATGCTCCTGGGTTCAATCCCCAGTACCACAAAAACAAACAAACAAACAAACAAACAAACACCTACTCTTCTACTTCCTGGAGGAGCAGTCTCCAGCAGTAGGTAATGGTGAGGTGGGCGGGCCAAAAACCAGCCAGAATATGGACAAGCAGTTGTGCAGGTACCAGGTACAGTGGGCACTGTCCATCTTGTCTAGTATCTCCTTCCAGTCACCCACTGGGGAGCTCCTCTTTTGTTTCCTTCTGTTGCAACTGAGCTGGACACCTCACCTCTTGACCTCAGGGTTAGACACGTGACCAACCCAGTGGATGAGCATTCTCCCTCTCCTTAACCACAGTGGTGAATTCAGGCACCCACAAGAGACCCATGGTAGTCCGTGGAGAGTAAGCCTTGGACTTTTCTCTGTTGGAAAAGGGTTGCTTTCTTTCCACTTAGGTTGCTAACTGGAAGAATGTAAGCTTGGAATTATTAGTGACTGTTTTTTGTATCTCTTGGGGGGAAAGTGATTGAAAATGAAGTGAGATACAGGGGTGCAGGCAAGAGATAGGGACAGCACCCCAAAACATTTCAGCATCTGTGTCCAACTGTGCCCTGACTTCCTAATATCTCTGGATAATTCCCTTTTTGTCCCTTAAACCATTCTGAATTACATTAAGATCCAGAGGGTGGTCACTTGGTAATGAAACAGAACTAAACACATGTACTAATCAAAACTGACTAATACACTCAGAAAACTGGGGGGAGAGGAGGATAAGTTCTTAAATCCAGGAGAAGCATCAGGAATCTAGATGTGTACAGAGACTCATGAATAAGTAACCAAGTAGGCTCTTCAAAGAAGGGCAAGGAAAGGTCTTGATAACTGAATCAAAAGTCTCCCCCTGTCAGAAAAACATTTCATGAACTTTACAGTCAAGCACAGTTGCCCAAGTACTTACAGATAAATAGAGCGGAGAAGCATGATCAGAGAAGGAATGAAGGACAGAGACAAGAGAAGTTCTTGACATTGAAATAGAAAATGAGAAATATTTCACAGCAATGATGTGAGATATACACATTCAAATTAGTTGCAAGTTTGCAAGCTTCCCAGAAACTCTATCTACCGGAAACATGTCTATTAGGAATGGTGGGAGAGACTGATTCCTTCATGACTCTGATGACTCAACTGAGATTTTATTCAAGTGCTGCTTTTGAATGAAAGCAGCTCTGATATTGACTTTTGTATGTGGTGTAAGTGCAGCTACTAACTCACTAAAGCAGTAGCCCAGGTGCAGAAATCACTGACTCCTCTGCGCACATTTTCATAAAGGAAAGGACCATCTTCACGGAGCAAATCCATTCTCTTTGGCTTCTCTTCATAAAGCCACTGGCCTGAATGTGACACAGGAGTCTTCTTGGGACTAAAGATAAAGAGATCATCAAATAATTACTAGAGGAGGCACAATGAACCCAGGTGGATTTCACACAGTATCATGGAGAAAGATCGTAAGGCAAGTGCTTCTAACAGCCTCTTGCAAGCTCCCATCATGCTTTAATTTTTCAAAGATCATATTCTGAGCACCTGTAACACACCAGTAAACCCAGGACTTGGGAGGCTGAGACAGAAGGATCACAGATTTGAGGCCAGCCTCAGCAATTTAGCAAGATCCTCAGCAAGTTGGTGAGACCCTGCTTCCAAAATAAAATATGTCTGGGGGTCTAGCTCAGAGGTATAATGTCCCTGGGTTAAATCCCCAGTACCACAGAAATAAATTTTTTAAATGTCTATTACGAGTATCACAAAGATATTATTTAAATATTGTGTGAATTGAGGAAATAAGACTGTGATACAAAAAGGGCAAGGCTTTGGGAGGCCTCAGTGCCATTGTTAGGCTTTTTGTGGTTCTTACCTTGCCAAACAAGAGTCATACGGACACCTACATTTGTACCATTGCTAGATAAATCACATCCATTTAAGAAATAAAAATGATTCAGAGCAGGACAGCTTTCCTTTCTCCTCTTAGTTATTTTTACTTCTTTAAAGTCATCCTAAAGATGAGAAGCTTTGAGGAGGTAATTCCTAGAATGTCTCTGCAGCTGATAGCCATGAGCAGGGTTATAAAACAGTACTCACGGTCCCGGGCACACTTGGATAGAACGTTTCTCTAAAAGCTTGGTGGGTTCCTTTGTTTTCCTGGCATCTTGACAATAAGCCCAAGCGTCCTCCAGCTTCTTCTGAGGATCAAGTACTTCCAGCACCTTTAATAAGAGCTACACACAGAAAATGGCCTTAGCAAGAAAAATGTGCTGGAGAAGAGCCCCATTCTAAAACAAACAGCCCAGCCCAGCCCTCCCCTGTGCTCTTCCTTCTCAGTCCATCAACGCCACTCAAGTGGTTCTGCACCAAGCCCTGCGTCGGGTATTGTGGATGGGTCCCCACTACCTGGACAGCAAGTGTATAGGCTTCCCACTACAGCAGAGCCATCTCTTCTGATGGAAGACACCCCAGGAGCTACCTCAGTCCCTGAAGGCCCCACTGGCTCAAGTGTCCCTAGAGGATTTCTGTGGTTTTTGACTGCCCAGCATCCATCCTGCCTCCCAGGGACAACTGGCTTTTACTTTGGAGAACCACCTCTCCCTCCACCTCAACCCACTGGGTATGCTTGGCCTCGCCTTATCCCGACCCCACAGGTGAGCCAAGCCAATCAGAACCACAGCTGCTGGGTTAGGGTCAGGCTCGTGAAGCAAGTTGGAAGTGGGACCCATGGAAATTAGCTCACAGGATTTCGCTGGGATTATAGGAAAAGAGATGTCCTTCTGCTGGGCTTGCTAAGTGGGTAGAATTTAAATCCAGAGTTTCCGGTGGCCATCTCAGCACCATAAAAAAAAAAGGCTCTGCCTCAAAAAGAAGCAACACAGCTAGTTGGGGAGGTCAGAGGTGGACGTAGAGCCACCATCCCATGCCATGTCCATGTGCCATCCAAGGAGTATGGAAACAATGCCATGGATGCAGAAGCTCTGGCTGCAGGAGGCAGGGAAGAGAAACTCCAGAGAGGAAAGAACTGATCATCATGAAAACAGAAGGGAAACCAGTAGAGTAGTGGAAAGGGCCAGGGGAGGGGGTGAGGAGGGAAAGGGGTGGTACTAGAGAACAAAATGGACTAAACTGTGTTCTGTGCACGTATGAATGTCACAATGAATACCACTATTATATATAATTATAATGCAATAATTAAAAAAGAATTGACTATCAGTTGCAGCTGTCCTTTTCATAGATGTCTCTGTCACTGAGAAATATTTATATTTTTTGTGAGTCTACCATATGCCCGGTATTGGTGGTCCACAGTGAAAAGTCCCTGCCCCTCAGACATCTTCCAGGGGGAGCCCAGAGGTGAGGAGTGCTATGGGAGGGAGGAGGATGAGGGTGGAGGGGAGGTGCTACGGTACAGGGGCCTCTGCAAGAAGTGGCCTTTAGCAAAGAGTGAAGGAAGAGGAGGGAACCGAGCAGCCATCTGGGGACAAGAGTTCCTGGCACAAGAACAGGGACCTGAACCGAACTGGCTTGTAAGCCTCATGGGACAGCCAGGAGGCCAGGGTGGCTGGAGGGGGATCAGAGCAGAGGAGACCATGTAGCTGGAGAGGAGATGGAGCCAGGGACACGGGGCCTCTAGGGCAAGGACTTGGGCTTTCCCATCTGAGAAGGGCTCTGAGCACAGGAGTGAGGTGATCCACTCACTCTTCTGAACCACGACCAGGCCTGGTGGTCCCTGCCCTGTCCATTCTTCCTTTTCCCCTTAAATCTAACAGAACCTGGGTTTTGTTCAAACCTGCAATGCTCAACCAAAACAAAAAAAACTCAATTTCTAGACTCCCTATGGGCTAGAGTGGCCCAAAAAGTGTTGTTTCCTAAGAGAGCTATCATTTGCCTAATCAAAAGAGTCAGCCCACATGTACCCTTTATAACCTTGGCCCCTCCCCACTTCTTGTTTGAAACAGAGGCTTGATGCCATTTGAGACCCAAGGACAAAAGACAGATGCTAAGGATTGTGGAGGCGACCGTCATTGTGGAGGCGACCGTCAGCAGAAGCCTGGGCCTCGACCACTGGGTGGGTTTTTCTCATGACCTTTCAGGTTCTGCTGTGTTCCAGCTGGCTGTTTGGAGGTACTTAAGGACCCCTCCCAGCTCCAGGAGAAAGGGACACAAGTAAGACTGAGGGATTCCCTCCAGTTTTCCTTCTCCCAGAAAGTCACAGCACAAGCAGATGAGTGGAACCCAGGGGAGAAGTAAGAACTGTCCCTGGGCAAGCGGCTGGCTTCCAGGGAGCAAGGGTCTCAGCTGCCATTTGTGTTTCCTGGGAGCAGCAAAGGGAACCCCTGGAGATTCCTCGCCCTGGGGACATTCTTCTCTTCTTATAAACAGGTCCCTTCCTCAAGGATCCACCATGGGTATCTCAGGAGCATTATCTCCAAGTCCGGGGCACGTCACCTGGGCAGGCATGGCTTCTTCCAGGTGCGGGTAGAGCGCCAGCGGGTGTGGAGCCACCCGGGCCTTCTGGTCCTCTGGGGACACCTTCCCGGCCCGCTGGGCTCGCCACGGGAGCCTGGGCAGCAGGGTCTTTTCCCAGGGCAGCTCGTCGTCCTGCCTCTTCTTGCGGGGAGGAGGAAGGACTCTGCGATGAATCCCCTGCAGAAAGGCCTCCCTGGGGTCCGGAATGATCTGCCCCTCTCCCTCTCGCAGGAACGCCCAGCACCGGCCATCCAGGACTCTGGGGAAGCTGGGCTTTCTGTGCTTTGTGATCCAGGTGGAAGACAGAGTCTCCCTGTACCTAGAAGACAGCATGCCGGGTCATGTGGACCACAGGATTGTGGTGGAAGACACGCAGTAAGAAGGCCTATCTCTACCTTTTTGGGGAGAGGGGAAAGGAAGAAGAATGGGAGCGGAGAAGGTGGAGTTTATTGAATTAATCATACTGCAAGTTCATGGTGTAGTATCACTGGTCTGTGCAGGGCCCGGCTCCTGCTTTCTTTTGTGTCTGTGTGTGATACAGGGAGTTGAACCAAAGGGCATTCTACCTCTGAAGCCCCAGCCCAGTTTTATTTTTTGAAACAGGGTCTCACTAAGTTGTTGAGGGCCTTGTTAAGTTGCTGAGGCTGGTCTCAAATCTACAATCTGCCTATCTCAGCTTCCCAAGTACTGGAATTACAGGGGTATGCTCCACCATGCCCAGCTTTTATTTTTTTTTTTTTTTTCTTTCTTTCTTTCTTTCTTTCCTTTTTGAGTCTCACTAATGTTACCCAGGCTGGTCTCAAACTAGTGGACTTAGCAATTCTCCCACCTCACCCTCCCAAGTAGCCGAGACTACAGGTGTGCATCACCATGCCAGGCTTTCTTTAGCCTATGTTGTCCCCCATCCCATTGCCCTCCCTTGCACATACAAGACCTCAGTTCCCCCACTAAATCGCGTTTTTTTGTTTGCACACATCCTTGAAATGTCTGAATTATCCTTTTATGGGCCTGTTCTCTTATTTTACATATGTGATAGATACTTTTCTGTTTCTTTTTGTTTTGTTGTTTTCTTTTGTGGTGCTGGGGATTGAATCCAGTGGAATTCTACCTCTGAGTTACACCCCTGGACCTATTTTATTTTTTATTTGGAAACAGATTCTTGCTAGGTTGCTGAGTGCCTTGCTAAATTGCTGAGGCTAGCTTTGAACCCATCCTCATGTCTCAGCCGCCCAAGTACTGGAATTAGAGGTGTGCGCCACCAGGCCCTGCTTACTTTACTGTTTCTTACTTGTTTACCAAACACTATATTTCAAAGACTTATCCATGTCAGCCATGTTGTATATTTTAGAGGCCCATCCATGTGTAAATCTGATCCATTGTTTCAACTACTGCCACCACATTTCTTTTTATCCATTCTCTTTGTGAAAGACACTGAAATTGTGGCCCCTCTCAGGAACCCCTTCTTTTCATTAAAAAGAACAAGTGCAAGATCCCAGAGATAGGTCAACCCCTAACTAGCCAAATAACCTTGGCACTTTTTAGGAGCTCTAGGGACTTTGGTTCCCCTACTAAACTCAGCAAGTCAAAGGTTGCAAAGTGACAACCCATGAACTGCATCAGGCATGCAAACATGTCACTTGGTCCTCTTTTGTTTTGATAAGAATCCTAATAGTTAATACAAACTGAGAACTTCCTATACAACAGGCACTCTTCTAAGTGCTTTGCATGTATCAGCATATTCAAATTACACAGCAACCCTATAAAATAGATACAGTAGTGCATGCCTGTAATCCCAGCTACTCTGGAAGTTGAGGTAGGAAGATCTCAAGTTTGAGGCCAGCCTGAGCAATTTAGCAAGACCCCGTCTCAAAGATAAATAAGCAAGCTGGGCGTGGTGGCACATGCTTGTAATCCCAGTACTTAAAGGCTGAGACGGGAGAATTGCAGGTTCAAAGTCAGCCTTGGCAATTTAGCAAGGCTCTCAGCAACCTAGTGAGACCATTTCCAAATAAGAAATAAAATTGGGCTAGGAGTGTAGTTTGGAGGTAGAATGCCTCTGGGTTCAATCCCCCAGTATAAATAAATAAATAAATAAACAAACAAGAAAGCAAGTAAAAGGGTCTGGAGAGATTGAGAGGGAGGAAGATGGCTACAGCGTAAGGACACTTAGACCAGCCTGTCTCTAACTCATCGTGTGGAACTCCAAACTGAACAGCAGCCCACATCCCAGGCTCACGAGGTTGCTTTAGGGAACTAAAGACAAAGAAACTCAGTAATCTCTCCAAGGCCAATTCTAAACACCCAGGCTGAAAAAGGAAAAAGAAATAACAAATCCCCAAACAAGCAGTCGGAGAACAATAGCACACACCTCGGACCAGCAGGAACTTTGGAATCCAGGAAAATCTTACATCCAGGGCCCTGAGACTTACTCCACGGACACGGAGGACACCAGCCAGAGAACTACACAGTCCCACGAGAAGGACAACAAAATCCACAATCTCCTCATTCCCTACCTCTGTGTCCCACTGCCTGCCCACCCAGTGCAGAGGTGAGTGCAAGAACCCCAGGGAGAGGAGTGGCAGACTCCCCACGGGGTAACTGAAGAGACCATAAAAAGGGGGTAGGAATTCTTGCAGACCATGCCTGCATGCCACCAGTCACAGAACTCTGAGGAAAACACCAGGCTTGGAAACCGCAGACCAACCCAGCCTTCTCTGTGGAGATCATGGATGGACCCTGCGCCTGGGGCCCAGTGCTCCATGCCCCACAGACAGAGAGAGCCTGGGCAGGAGACCTTAGCATTGGGATGGCAGACTGACATCTGTTACAGGGTTCTGAGCAAGCGAGAACACTTAGAACACACTCAGGAAGCCACTGTAATAAGTGGACCTTAAACAGACCCAAGGGCTGCAGAGGCCAAGTGTGAGAGTTTTGTTTTGTTTGTAGCAAAGGGGATTGAGTGTAGAATCCTCGTGAATGCTGGGTGAGTGCTCTGGGCCACATCCCCAACCCCAGCCTAGAAGACCTTCCTCCCAGCAGCTAGCAGCCTAGGCCAGCCCCTCTCTGCAGCTCAGCCCCAATCTGCCTCCCTAGCAGATTAGGAAACAGAACAGGCAAATGAGCAGGCTTGAACCAGAGCTTTGGAACAGCTTATACATTTCTTTTAAGCAAGCCTCAAACCAAGAAAAACTAAGCAAGCAAACAAACAAACAAACAAAAAACCAACAAGGAAATATCCAAAGCCACAAGGGGAATCAGCTCTCTTCCAACAAAGAAATTTTACTCATTCTTGGTAAACAATTCTTTTTTTTTTTTTTTTTTTTTTGCAGTCCTGGGGATTGAACTCAGGGGCATTCTACCTCCGAGCTATACCCCCAACCCTATTTTTATTCTTTATTTTGAAACAGGGTCTCACTAAGTTGCGGAGTGCCTCACTAGGTAGCTGAGGCTGGCCGCGAACCCGGATCCTCCGGTCTCAGCCTCCCGAATGCTGGGATTACAAGCGTGCGCCACCACGCCCGGCGGTAAACAATTCTTAAGGTTCCTTTTTATTTATTTCTTTATTTTCTCTTCCTCTCCTCTTGTGTGTGTACATGAGAGAGATTGGCTGTGTTCTGTTTTGCTTGTCTGACTCCTAGTGAACCTGTCTGCCAGTTCCTTGTATTATATCCATTTTCTATCATCATATCTAAATATTCACACTAGTTGCTAGAATTTTCTTTTATTTGCACTATCTTTATTCTTTATTATATATTACCTAACCACATGCAAACTTTTATTCCACTTGATTCTATTTTCTACTTTACCCCATTCTTGCATCCATCACTCTGTCCCCTTTCTCCTCATTCACTCTTCACCATTGATTACAATACAATTTGCCCTTGTATATACCAGCTGAGTCCTCTAAACCCTTACTGCTGAGGCTGGACCAGATAGGGGAACCAACAGGAAGGACTTCCAGACACTAAGGATAAATCAATTACAGCTGACAGGTGGAGCTGCCCAGCACTCTGCTAAAAACGCACAGGACACAAACTGCTCTGCCCACACCTCAGAGACTATTACAGAGGCAAGAGACAAGTCCTTAGTCTTTAACACCTGGAATCTATCAATGCCACCATTTCAGTGGGCAGAGTCCTGGAGTAACTGCAACCCAGTATTGATGATCTACAGATAGAACAACAGAGGGATGATGCAGAGCACAGACCTCAAAGTTGGCATTGTAGGATGATAAATACTCAACAAAAAGCTAAGAATACTTATACAGCAGAGGCTATTCACTTTTAAGGCATACCTTGAGGTAAATCTTTACCTCTAGAATAAGATAATATGAAGGGAGAGAGATTTGACGTAGGAAATCCAGAGTGAGAAAGAGCCATCAAAAGCAACAAAGATACAAACTCAAGAAACCTGAAATCATGGGAAAGAAGAATACCATGGAAGCCAAGAGTTCACACAATCCCACAAAAACAGAACCCACCAACTCAGAGGTACAGAGAATGCCAGAAGGAGAATTCAGAAGTTTAATAGTAGAAATGATACAGGATTTCAGAAAAGAGTTCAGAGAAAACCTGAAATAAATGAAGGATTAAATCAACAAAGAATCTGATACCCTGAACAGGAATCAAAAAGATGCTCTGAAGAAAGTGAAGGATGCAATAAGTAAACTGAAAACATCAATACAAACCATCAATGGTAGATTACACCACATGGAAAATGAAATCTCACTCTTAGAAGGCTACCACACTAAAAATGAACACATAGTATATAATTTAGAAAAATAATTTTGACAGCATGAGCTGGATATCCAGGAGATATGGGATAATTTTAAAAGAGCAAGCCTGCCAGGTTTGGTGGTGCATGCATGTTATCCCAGTACTTGGGAGGCTGAGACAGAAGGATCACGGGTTTGTAGCCAGCCTCAGCAAGTTAGTGAGGCTGTCTACAACTCAGTGAGACCCTATATGAAAATAAAAGAGTAAAATAGGATTGTGGGTGTAAGTCAGAGTTAGAATCCCCTGAGTTCCATCCTTAGTGCCACCAAAAGAAAAAAAAAGAGCAAACCTAATAGGCATAGAAGAGGGTCTAGAAGCTGAAACCAAAAGAATCAAAAACCTTTTCAGAGAAATAATATCAGAGAATTTCCCAAACATAGAAAGTGAGGTCGATACAGGGGTACAGGAAAAACATAGATCCCCATTAGTCAAGATCAGAGAAAAGGTTCACCACACCACATAATCAAATTGACCAATGTAGAGGCCAAGGAGAGGATCTGAAATCCAACAAAAGTAAAAGACTGAGTGACATTCATAGGCCAAACAATAAGAATCACCCCAGACTTCTCAAACCAAGTCATGAAAGCCAGGAGGGCCTGGAGTGACAGATTCCAAACTCTCAAAGAAAACAACCTCCAGCCAAGATGATTCTACCCAGCAAAAATAACTATCAAATCTGACAGAGAAACAAAAATCTCTCATGACAAACAGAAGCTGAAAGAATTTAGTGTGCCAAACTAGCAATGGAGAGAATACTCAAAGAGATAAATTACAAAGAAGAAATAAAAAACAAATGCCATAATTAGAAAAATGATTATTTCAAATTAAGTACTAAGCAAACCTGAACAAACACTACCTCAAACAGAAGTTACAACTCAAATGTTAGGAATTAAAAATCATCTTTCAATAATCACACTGAATATCAATGACCTCAGCTCCCCAATCAAAAGACATAAGGTGGAAAATGGATTTAAAAAATCATAATCCATCTATATGCGATCTGTAAGAAACACACCTTACAAGTAAAGATAGTCACAAACCAAGGTAAAAGACTAGAGCAAGGTAATCCATGCTAATGGAACTCGAAGGCAAGCAAGGATAGCAACTCTTATATCAGACCAAATGGACTTCAAGCCTAACCTTACCAGAAGAGACAAAGCAGGTCATTTTTTACTGGTAAGAGGAATAATCCAACAAGAGGGTATAACTATATTAAAAATTTATGCTCTGAACACAGGTGCAACCACTTTTATAAAACAAACTCTTCGAGACATTAAGTCTCACATAGATCCCAATGCAATAATATTGGGAGATGTCAACACAGGGACACGGAACCTGAGCACTGATTATCCTAACCCCATACAGGGCCTTAGATCATTCTAGAGGACTGGTGCCTTTCCCTGAAGCCTCTTCTGCCTTCAGGCCCCTTGCATCTATAATGGTTCCTTACACCAAATCTAATCCTTGCTGAAACCATAGCCACAAAACATTTTTTGTGTGTGTGTGTGGGGGGGGGTACTGGGGATTGAACTCAGGAGCATTCTACCTCTGAGCTACACCCCCAGCCCTATTTTTTATTCTTTATTTTGACACAGGGTCTCACCAAGTTGCAGAATGCCTCACTAGGTAGCTGAGGCTGGCCGAGAACCCGGATCCTCCGGTCTGAGCCTCCCAAATTCTCGAATTACAAGCGTGTGCCACCATGACCGGCTCCACAAAACATTTTAAAGAGATTCTAGCCTGCTTCCTTTTTTTTCTAGAAACTTATTTGTCGTGCGTATGTTTAGCCTAGCTCTCCTGTGAGACTCCAGATGAAAAGACACAAAAAGATGACTTTACAAAAAGGTGCTCTCTGCCTTTAATAAACCACTCTCAAATAGCTAAAGGCATAAAGAAGGGTGATGAAATTGCATCTAATCTTGAGATTAATAACCCACTCAGCATGACCTGCCAGCAAGTAGCCCTCCTTAAGTATCTTTACAAAGTTTTTTTCCACACATTTAAGACTAAAACACCTAAGCACTTCCTGAAGTCAAATCTGATAAGAAATGTTTTTGCTCAAGCACAGCCATGCAACTCAAAGTGGGGAAGGCATGGTAGGCAGCCCAAGCCCCACAGAAGGTTAAAATGGCAGAACTCTGCAGAAAGTCTAGTCTGCCTTCCTCACTTGCAATAAGGAAACCGAGTTCTGAGAGCCGAGCAGTCTAGAGTGAGGGCTTTCTTCTACCTCAGATTGTCTCTCAGAGCAAAAAAGTTCACCTCTCTGCATTTTGTTAAGTCCACAGATAATCTTGCTTGGCCCATAAAATAAAACTGAAAACATTTTTTCCAGATAGTTACTATTTTCACAGGCACTAGGATATAATACATTGATAGTTCCTTCTTTATGAACTGCAAAAAAAGTACTGGACGGTTGTCCTAAAGAAATGAAAACTTTGTGTGTGTGGTGCTAAGGATTGAACCCAGGGCCTACACATGTTAGGCAAGGGATCTACCACTAAGCTACATTCCTAGCCCTAAGAAATGAACAACTATGTTGTTACAAAAACCTGTACACAAATGTTCAGAGCAGCTTTACTGTAATAGCCAAAAACTGGAAACAATCTGATTATCTTCATTAGGTGAATAAAAATCAAATCATAGTATATCCATACCACAGAACAATACCTAGCAACAAAAATGAATAACTGAAGCTGGGCATGGGGGCAAATGCTTGCAATCCCAGTACTTGGGAGGCTGAAACAGAAGGATCAAAGGTTCGAGGCCAGTGTAGTAACTTAGTTAGACCTTGTTTAAAAAATGAAATAAAATAAAATAAAGAGCTAAGGTACAGCTCAGAGGTAGAACACCCCCCCCCAACTCCCCTGTGCCACAAATACTCAAAATGATCGATATATACAAGAACTTTATGATGTATGAACCAAGAGCCAATATCAAAAGGTTATATGCTGTTTTATTCTATTTAGTTAACATCCTTAAAAGAACAAACTTATAGAAATGGAGAGCAGGCTTGTGGTCGGCAAGGGTTGGAGGTGGGAAAGGATGGCAGTAGAGGGGTAGCACAAAGTGGCTCCTTTGTGGCCATGAACATTGTGCATCCCGAACTATAGAGAACTGTATGCATGCACGTGGGAGTGCAAGTAAGAGCTGAGGAAATCCAGAGGTCTGCCGTCTAATTAGTATGTTGTGCCATTGATTTCCTGGTTTAGTAATGGACTATTGTTATGTAAGATAATGCCGTTCAAAGCAGCTGAGGGAAGGTTGCATGGGACCTCGGGATTCTTTTTTTTTTTCTTTTCTTTTCTTTTTTTTACAGTACTGGGGATTGAACTCAGGGGCATTCTACCTCCGAGCTATACCCCCAAGCCCTATTTTTTTATTCTTTATTTTGAAACAGGATCTCACTAAGTTGCGGAATGACTCACTAAGTAGCTGAGGCTGGCTGTGAACCCGGATCCTCCGGTCTCAGCCTCCCAAATACTAGGATTACAGCGTGCACCACCACCCCCAGCTGGGACCTCAGGATTCTTTGCAACTTCTTGTGAGTCTACAATTATTTCAAAACGAAAGGGGGCGGGCGACAAAGATTTCCAAAGAATTCATAATGGCTAACATGTACATAGAGCGTACCACGTGCCAGTGACAAGTTTACATGCACTACCTCTGCTCACCCTCACGACAGTCCTGTTAATCTGATTCCTTCTGTTCTCCCCATTTCACAACGAAGTGAGCCCAGAAGGAGCAACTAAGTTGCTAAAGATCACCAGGTAAACAAGAGGAGACCTGGGCTTCAACTCAAGCCCCTCTGATCCTAGACTTTGGCATCTTAACCACCACAGTGAACGGCCTCCACGTGACCAATGCCGTTCTCAAGGATTCATCAAAGGAAAAAGGCCTCGTGTTCCTGCAGGGAGGCTGTGACACAAACCCTCCGAATGGCTGCAGACCTCCTGGGACCCGAGACACTCCTCCACCAGGAGTTTGGCTTGGTCAGGCGCCACAGGCTGGATGGTCCAAGGCTCCAGGTGCACAGAAGCCTTATGCTAGATACAAGGATCCATGTGGCCTGAGCAACTGCTGAGACAGCCGGCCAACCTGGGAAGGGTGGGCTGGAGGCAGGAGAGCTGGGAAGCCAGCCTCTCCGGAGCGGCCTCCAAGGCTGACTCTGGGAATGTGAATCGGAATGGCCTGGGAAGGTTGTGTGGATAAGGCAGGAAGTGACTTCACTAGTATCCAGCGCTGGTTAGTTTACTTTACCATAAAAATGCAGAAGAGGCGTTGCAGAAGAGGAGCCGCGGGTGGCCAGGCCCAGCCCTCCTCCCTGGCCAGCCTAGCCCAGGGGCCCCCGGGTCCAGGCGCCCCCGCGCGGCTCTGTGAGACGCGCTGCTTACCCGCTCTGGCAGTTCCCGCCCTCGCGCACCGGGGCCAGCGTCCTGGGCAGCACCAGCAGCCTGCGGTCAGCCATGGTGCCCCGGCTGCACCACCGCCGCCCCGCCAGGGTGCTGTGTACCCCGCCGTCCTCTGGGGTCGCTAGGAGACCGCCCGGCCGTGCGCCGCCCGGACCTGCCCACCGGCCACCCCGGGCCGCCCAACCCTGCGCAGCCTTCTGCTACCACAGGGCGGGGACCCAGAGGAGGACTGTGGCCTTGGCTTAGAAAAGTTTTCGAGTGTTCCTCTCCTCCGCACTGAAATTTGCCATCAGCTGGACAAGCCCTTTCTTGTTCATCACCGTTTTGTTGTTGTTGTTGTTGTTTTGCGGTACTGGGGATTCAACTCAAGGACATCCAACCTCCGAGCTATACCCCCAGCCCTATTTCTTTATTCTTTATTTTGAAACAGGGTCTCATTAAGTTGCGGAGTGCCTCACTAGGTAGCTGAGGCTGGCCACGAACCCGGATTCTCCTGTCTCAGCCTCCCAAATGCTGGAATTACAAGTGTGCGCCACCACGCATCACGGTTGTTTTTGTTTTGTTTTGTTTTAAATAGTTTACTGAAAAAGAAAAGAAAAGTAAGAAAGGAAGGAGGGAAGTAGGGAGGGAAGGAAGGAAGGAAGGAAGGAAGGAAGGAAGGAAGGAAGGAAGGAAGGAAGGAAGGAAGGAAGGAAGGAAGGAGCGGGCAGAAGAGATAACCAGAAAGAGTGTCAAGGGTGGGCTTCTAGCAGGATGATGTTTCCCTAGAGGCCTTGGGACTCCCTTTGTGTGGCTGCCTCAGTAAATCCAGGGCTGCGCACTGGAATCTGGTCACCAGCTGATTTCCAGTCCCTTTCTGCTTTCTTGCTCTTTAATTCTTTTGCCTCAACCCACTTCCAGCAGTGCTGTGACCATCCAGCTGGACACGGATTTCCGGAGGAAGTGTTTTTGGTTTGGCGAAATTCCCCATCTCCTTCTGTTCCTGATTTCAATGTCAGCATTGCTTGGGGAAGAAATCCCAGGAAAACCTTCTCCTGTGCCCGAATTATTGCAATAGTTAAATTGTGTTTGTTATCGTGGGATAATTGCAGTCGCCCAGAATCTTCTCATTTTCAGACTTCCTGGGCGTGAGTCCGCTTCCCCTTCAGGGACCTATCAAACAGTGTGAGGGTCCCCTGGCCTGGCGTTTTCACTTGCTGTGGTATTCAGCTGCCTTTGCAGCATGGGCGGAGTGCCCTGGAGTCCCACTGGGCACCGCACCTTGGTTCTACCATTTAATAAATGCCATTTAGTAATAAATACCATTATAATAATCCTGGGCATTGTTACTTCAACTTCTTTCCTAAGTTTCATCAATTACCTAGTCTGAAATTGAGGATAATAATAATACCTACATACAGGATTATTGGGGGGATTCAAGGAGATGATAAATATGCAGGACTTAACACGATACTGGCAATTAAGAATTCCTCAAGAACTACTGGAGAATAGCCGAGCGTGGTGGTGCACGCTTGTAATCCCAGCTATGCACAATGGTAAGCACTAGAGATGCAATGGAGAATAAAATTTGGTCCTTGTAGTCTTGGTACTTGGTACTTGATTTGGTCTTTGTCATGTTGGTACTCGTTTGTGATATTTGTTGAATGAATAAATAAGAAATCACCTGTTTTCATGACTTCTGTATACTCCCAAGTTGATACATGCTCCATATAGTAATTTTGATTCATATCAGGTGGGAGACAATTAACATACTTTTTATTTCTTTCTTTTAAAATGAGTCATTATAGCTGGCGAGGGTGTGGAGAAGTGGGAACCCTAATACATTGTTGGTGGGATTGCAAATTAGTGCAACCACTTTGGAAAACAGTATGGAGGATTCTCAGACGAATGGGAATGAATCTACCATATGATCCAGCAATACCACTTCTGGGTATCTACCCAAAAGAATGGAAACCAAACTATCAGACCGATGCATGTGTATCTATGTTTATAGCTGCACAATTCACAATAGCCAAACTATGGAAGCAGCCAAGATGTCCATCAACAGATGAATGGATTACAAAACTATGGGATATGTACACAATGGAATTTTACTCAGCCATAAAGAAGAACAAAATCATGCTATTTGCAGGGAAATGGATGCAACTGGAAAACATTATGTTAAGTGAGATTAGCCAGTCACAAAGAGTAAAGAAGCATATGTTCTCCCTAATATGCGGATGCTAGGGAGAAGATGAGGCATAGGAGGGTCTCCAGATGAAAAGGAGAGACCCTCGATAAGCAAAGTTGATTAAATCGAAGGGGATGGACGGGGCAGGGGGACACCCTAAGGCACATGATATACTTTCACAACTATATCAAGGTCACTCACTGAACTAAACCTGAGAAGGAGGGAGGGCGAGGGAGCTGGGTGGGAATTGAGGAAGGGGTCAGATGAGAAATGTGTGCAAATATGTCGTTAGCAATTTGTACCTAACAAAGATGTATGCTTACAATGCACGAATTACTACAATAAAAAAATAAAATAAAATAAAAATGAGTCATTATTATTTAATCCCTTTATATACACACACACACATTTGAGCACCCTTCAATCTTGGTATTCTGAAGGGGGTGTTACAGGAACTAATCCCCTATGAGCACCAAGGGACGCTTGTATGTATAATAGTGTTTCCAAACACTATTACTACATCTTTCCCACTTGAAAATTAATTACTACCTCTGAGCATTTTACTACATACTCAGCAATACTTAGTTCATGGTGCTTTCCAGAGGGGGAAAAAAAGCATCTGAATAACAAAAACACCAGAACTTTAAGGTGAGAAATTAGAAAGCAGTCCTGGATTGGAAGCGAAACATGAAGGGAGCCTGCTGGGACTGTGGACATGTTCTTGTTCTTGATCTGAATACATAGACATACATATGTAAAAATTCAATGAGCTGTACTCTCTGGTTGTGTATTTCACTGTGTATATTATATAGTAATAGAAAAACTCATATATAGAGATGATATATTCTAAACACCAAGAGAGAATGATCTGGAGAAGATAGAGGGTAGAAGTGGAGACTTGGAAAGAAAAGGAATGAATGAATGAATGAATGAATATGTCAGAGAGGGCCTTGCATATTCGACTGTAGTGCACGGTCATGAATTACAGAATAAGATGAACCAATGCTTCGTACCTGAAGTATAAGGTACTTTTAAGACAGTTACCAGAAAAACAGTTACCAAGTGGCAGAAGGAGGTGGTGAGGGGCAGGCAACAAGTGTAATATATTTTAGTGCCATTGAACCATACACTTAAAAGTACACCTCCAGCTCCCAGTTGCATATATTTTACCACAATAAAAAAGTTGGAAAGAAGTCATAAGGTTTTTAAAATGTTATGTCTTTGTACATAACATAGTGCCACAACAAAGAATTTTTTTTTTTTTTTTTTGCGGTCCTGGGGATTGAACTCAGGGGCATTCTACCTCCGAGCTATATCCCCAGCCCTATTTTTTATTCTTTATTTTGAAACCGAGTCTCACTAAATTTCAGAGTGCCTCACTAGGTAGCTGAGGCTGGCTGCGAACCCAGATCCTCCAGTCTCAGCCTCCCGAATGCTGGGATTACAAGCGTGCGCCACCACGCCCAGCTCAGCAAAGAATTTTTATATACGGGTTGTAAACTTAATTAGTTGTGATTTACCTTTAAAAAAAAAAAAAAACAAAAAACACAAGTTTGTGGAAAAGGAGTTCCAGCCTAGAGTGCAGGCTCTATCTGAAAGCAGATAAAGGTAAATACTATGTTGCTGAATACTTGGCAAACCAAGTACAAAAGAAAAAAGCAAATTTTCTCTGCAGTGACATAGTGTTCTGCCGGAATTTGTTCTCAAGAGAACAGCTTCTTGGTCTGGTAAAATGTGTCCTTGCCTTCCAAAATATTTAGGACAAGGAGACTTAGAACAAAGAGGTTTATAGATTAAGACTATCTCATTCATTCCGGTTCTGTACAAAATATCTTATGACTTTATGAAAGAGAGCCCGTCTATTGTTTTTCTGTCAGTAAGTAATCAAGCTAAGATTTTCAGTAAGAGCAGCAGCAGCAGCAGCAGCATGGCAGAAAGCTTGCCTGTACCTTTAGCTAAAGAGAAATGAACAGATGTGCTTTTTCACTGCATGGGTGTGAGTGTATTCTTTCGACCTCGTCTCCTTCCACACCAATCAAGGGACCCCTGACCCTGTTGCCAAGAGGGCTGGACCCTGGCAACATAGGTAAGCACTCTCCTTTTCTCCTTCCCAGTCCTTCCTTGGGCATCTTGGCCTAAACTGGTGCAATGGATTCATCTCATTTGCCCATTTAAATCTGTCCCTTGCTGGCCCTGTGGTTGTCTGTACTTGCCTAATTCTTGATCACTAGGAGCCCTGCCTTCTATGCATGATTGTGCTGAACATAAAAGTGGGATGAGAGCTGGTCATGGTGGTGCATACCTATAAGCCCAGTATTTGGGAGGCTGAAACAGGAGGATCACAGGTTTCCAGCTAGCCTCAGAAACAGTGAGGCCCTCTGCAACTCAGTGAGAACCTGTTTCAAAATAAGATAGGACTAGGGGTGGAGCTTGGGAATAGAATGCCTCGAGTTCAATCTCCAGTAACACGAAAGAAAGAAGAAAGAAAGAAAGAAAGAAAGAAAGAAAGAAAGAAAGAAAGAAAAAGGAAGGAAGCAAAGAGGGAGAAAGGGAAAGGAAAGAAAAGAAGGATGAAGAGGTAAGTTCCTGAGGGCCCTTGCAGGACCCCTCAGCCACCCATAGGGTGGTTGTCCACCCATCTTGGAAAATTCACACTTATATTCACAGTATAGTAGAAGCAGTCTCCCAAAGCTATGTTAGAATTTGACAGGGAATCAGAACTTAAAGGGAAATTCTGTCCCTATTTCCTGAACACTGAAGCAATATTGGAAACAACTAAACCCAAGGTCACCTGGAGACATTTAACTTGACCCTGGTTAACACTAACACAGAAGGATATTGTTTTGGCAGGCAGAGATCTAATAATTATGTATCCTTATGTATTTAGTGGCCCTCGCAGGATGCAGCCCCCTGCTCTTGGACTTTCCAGCCTCTAGAACTATGAGTCAAAATAAACTAATATTCTTTTTTTTTTTTTTCTGCAGTATTAGAGATTGAACTCAGGGGCATTCTACCTCCGAGCTACACCCCCAGCCCTATTTTTTATTCTTTATTTGGAAACAGGGTCTCACTAAGTTGCAGAGTGCCTCACTAGGTAGCTGAGGCTGGCCGCGAACCCGGATCCTCCAGTCTCAGCCTCCCAAATGCTGGGATTACAAGCGTGTGCCACCACGCCCAACTAACATTCTTTTTAAGTCATCCAGTCTCCAATGTTCAGTTATAGCAACAGAAAATGCACTAAGATAATGGTAAGTATCTTGAAAAGACCCCATCTCAATATCATCAAGTTGGGGCTAGGATTTCAACATATAAATTTGGGGGACACATTCAGAACATAGCATATGGTAACTTGCACGGAGCTCTACAAAAGTTGGTTGAATTTACATTTAATTTCTGAGGACTTGGGGGACACACACCAAACTCATCGTCCATGAGCCCAAACTCCTAGATTTGTCCTTAGAATAATTGGACCTTACTTTCTGTGATAGTGACACTACTGGAGCAGGACAGGGACAGAGAGACATCTGAAGGACTCAAACTATCCCTGAGTCCTACTTATCTTCCCTGTTCTTCACACCATCTTGAGTCAACTTTTACCTAAATGCGGGCTCTACCAGCTGCTGCCATTGCGATTGATTGATTGATTGATTGATTGATACAGGAGATTGAACCCAGAGGTATTCTACCTTCAAGCTACACCCCCAAGCTGATTTTATTTCTTATTTGGAAACAATATTTCACTAGGCTGATGAATCTCACTACTTGTTGAGGCTGTCCTTGACCCTGCAATTCTCTTGTCTCAGCCTCCCAAGTGCAGGAATTACAGGCGTGCGCGGCCACACTTGGCTTTAACAGCTGCCATTTCTAGCCTGTGCTTTTCGCATATCACCTCTGACCATCTCATGACATGAAATAGAATATAAAAAAAAGTACCAGAGTTGGCTAAAATAAAAAAAGATATTTCAATTACTACAAAAAAGGGAAACTAGATAATTGTGCTGATATTGGAGTGAATCACTAAATGTCGTTATTTTCATATGATCCTTCACAATTCTTTTTTTTTTTTTTTTTTTTTTTTTTTTTTTTTTTTTTTTTTTTTTTTTTTTTTTTTTTTTTTTTTTTTATTTCTTTTTTTTTTTTTTTTTAATTTTTTTTATTTTTTAGCATGGAATTTTATACATTTCTTGGGTACAACAGGGTTAATTACACATTTTTGTTGGGTACAAACTAGTACAGGTAAAGACATCCATGCACATATTTCTCATTAACCCTTCCCCAATTCCCACCCACCCTCCCCCTATCTCCTGGTCAGTTTAGTGATTGACTTTGATG